>CM071575.1:45776684-45860782 GCA_036426205.1 Ascaphus truei
TGTGTGTGTGTGTGTGTCTCTGTGTGTGTGTGTGTGTCTCTGTGTGTGTGTGTGTGTGTGTGTGTGTGTGTGTGTGTGTGTGTGTGTGTGTGTGTGTGTGTGTGTGTGTGTGTGTGTGTGTGTGTGTGTGTGTGTGTGTGTGTGTGTGTGTCTCTGTGTGTGTGTGTGTCTCTGTGTGTGTGTGTGTGTGTGTGTGTGATACATTTTATCATTTATTTAACACACCATGTTAAAGATCGAACAATTACAACCGGAAATAATATCCATAAAAGAATCTCCAGACTTTTAGTGTTAATGTTTGACTATGGGGGGGGAGGGGTGGGAAGAGAGAGGGGCCTGTGTGGTTGCTATTTGCTCTCCCAGAATGCCCAGCGTCTCATCCTTCCTGCTTATTGGCTCTCCCTCCCAAGTGATGGCGGTGACATCATCAGACTGGAATAAAAGCTTCATCTGATTCTGCCATGTTGTTATATCCCACGTACCAGGAGTTGAGGGGACTCTTGTTCTTAGAAGGTTCAGTGACGTTTGGGAGGGGTATGCAGGAATATGGAGTTTCAAAAAGGGTAGGAACACCGCCCCCCCCCCCCCCCCCCCCCCAAATAAGATTGTTCTTTAGAAATTGCCTTTACTGCTCAGTTCTCATCCTATTCACCCACATCACGATCATGTGTATTAACTATTAATGCAAATAGTTGGGGCTTCAAAAAGCTCTAAATTAAACTAGATTCAATTATTAAAAGAATTGTCCTTACATTTTTGCCAACAGAAGGAACCTTTCACTCAATAAATTGGCCTCCCCACTCCTACACATATTTATATTTCTGAAATCCCAAGGCCTTTAACCCCACACGGCCACTAATTCCACAAACACGCTGATATGTCGAATTCTGGGGTAATAAACAGATTCTACCGTGTCCAGAACACGTATGTGTGTGTTCTTCAGCTGTTTCGCTGCCCGGCAAAGTCACTTGTGTATTTGAACAGCTTTGTCAACGGCTTCATTTCCAGCGTGTAAGAGAAACACGTGCAGCACACAGAACACGGGAACCCCCTTACCCAGCAGCTGTTTATTACAACCTCACAGGTCAAGTCCCCCACCCCCATTGCTAGCCTTCGTGGGTGGATTAACCCCTCTGATGCCAGACACCTCTTCAGCTCCTTTTTTGGTCTTTGTAAATGACCCTCAAGAGTGAATTGTGAAGGTCACACCCCGCGACAAGGAGTCTGGACAGTGAGACACAGCTGAGACTACAAGAGACCTATACACACTGTATACGGAAACCCTCCGCTGTCCCAGATCATTCTGCCGTCTCGCAATGAAGCGGAGGAATGATAATAAGAATGAGACCCCATTCAGTACCCCAATGCTGCTGCCAATCCATGCAGAAAGTTTTCTATTGAATGTTATGCCCATGCAAGTAATTCAAGAACACATGTAGTGGAAACCAAAAAGATCTATGCCCATGTACCTACTGAGAGCCACAGTGTGCAAAACTGCTATTTATACACACACACACACACACACTTTTTTCCCTTTAAAGGAAACAGCTACCCAACCCAATGAGTTCTTCACGTGGGTATTTTTTTGTGGCGTTGGACTTTAAACAGAAGCAATATTCCTAATGTTTGAGTCACACAAAGCCTCCACAATGTAACTCCCGAGAATGTGACGCTTGTTCCATGGCAGGCACCAATAGTACCTGGTGCTTCAGCATGCCAGGGCGCAGGAGTGCGAGGGACACAACAGAATTTCAGTCACACAATGTGTCACCAGATCGTCTCTGCAGTACCACAAACGGCAACGTTCACATTAATATATCGCGTGAATTCATGATTTGTAATGCATTTGGAGTTGCATTTATAAATGAATGGGCATTACATTTTCTAAACGTTGCAGTATTTCTGTAATCCTACTTACTTTTAGTATCACCGACCAACAGAATCACATAACCCGAAATGCATGTATGATTGAGCATCACGTACACATCCCCACCACACAGAAGACGGCAACATGGTGCATTAGACCACACCAGGAGACAACATGGCATCACACAGAGAGGACGTGCAACATGGTGCATTGCACAGGGACACACATCACACAGAGAGACGTGCAACATGGTGCATTGCACAGGGACACACATCACACAGAGAGACGTGCAACATGGTGCATTGCACAGGGACACACATCACACAGAGAGACGTGCAACATGGTGCATTGCACAGGGACACACATCACACAGAGAGACGTGCAACATGGTGCATTGCACAGGGACACACATCACACAGAGAGACGTGCAAATGGTGCATGGCCACGGGACACGCACATTGCCACACAGAGGAGACCGTTGCAACATGGGCGCTGCCCCGTGTCACAGGCGACACAATCACACACAGAGAGACGTGCAACATGGTGCATTGCACAGGGACACACATATCACACATGCGCGTCTCACTTTTTGGAGCCTGTCTCCCTATTTTTTTCCCGTGGAATCTCACTCACTGAAGTCACTAGATTTCTACTGATATATAAATGTGTCCAAAATCCACAGAACTCACTAATTTACTCTATTTGTGCATAAAGATGGTTAGAGGATATTCAATATGCAAGCCTCTTAAAACACATTTATTGTCAACACCACCACGTTATGTTCTGTACAGGGACTCAAATTGCAGATTTTTATCCGTCAGCACGCCAGAGATACAACCCCTGCATGTATATTTAACAAATTTAGAGGGATAAAAAAAAATGGCCACCATCTCCTCCCACACGTAGTAATGTTTTTCCCACCTTCACAGTATAGAATAAATTCACCTTGATTTCCTGTGTGATTATTCTGAAGATGTGTGGGGAGGTACAAAGATTAACTCGGTCACATGGGTCGGCTTGTTAGCGAGATCATTGCTTATCTTCACACTAGTGAGAAAGCCATTCTGGGCACCTAGTGTGCAAACTCACAAGTGGTTTCTTCGGAACGGAAAGGATGTGGTCGCGCTTCAGGTTTACAGTCTTAGAACAGATACAAATACGTATTGAACACTTGCAAACCGGCCTATACTTTGCAAACATTCATTAACGTTTTGGATCGTGTGCTGCTCACTTTAGGCTCAAAACAGTAACAAGTAAAAATGTGAACAAGTTAGGACTTTATTAAAAGTATCAAGGCTGCAAAAAAGAGTCAAAATGCACCAGATTTAAGGAGGAAAAGGAACCCACAGAAAGCAGTGGTATTCTGGCCTTTAAAAATATGGAGCATGTTCAGGACTAATTACGCAATTAGGAGACTGATGGACCAGTTACAATATTGTTTGTCCAGTAACACCAGCAAGACCTACTTTGGCATTATTTCTAATACTTCTTGATGGAATTCAGAATGTTAGGACGGTTACATTTTGGTGACAGTAACAGCTGCCACTCTTCCTATAACGTGACAATATTCAGCTTGGAAAGTAAAAAGACTTGTGTATTTCAGGACGAACAGCATGACGACGAGAGGAAAGTTATGTGACCTGGGGTTAGTATCACAGAAACAAACATGCGACAGCAACGCTCCCCTTACAGGACATAAACCTTCCCCCCCCCCCCCCCCCCCCCCCCCGGGTACCTGCTGAGGAGCAGTCCACCTTACAGGACATGACCTCCCCCCCTCCCTCCTCCCCGGGTTACCTGCAGGAGAGCAGTCACTTACAGGACATGAACCTCCCCCCCCCCCTCCCCTCCTCCTCCTCCTCGGTCCTGCAGGAAGCAGTTCACCTTACAGGACATGAACCTCCACCCCCCCTCCTCCTCGGGTACCTGCAGGAGGAGCAGTCACCTTACAGGACATGAACCTCCACCCCCCCTCAGGTACCTGCAGAGGAGCTCACCTTACGGACATGAACCTCACCTCCCCCCCCTCTCAGTACCTGCAGGAGGAGCAGTCACCTTACAGGACATGACCCCCCCCCCCCAGGTACCTGCAGGAGGAGCAGTCACCTTACAGGACAGGAAACCTCCCCCCCTCCTCAGGTACCTAGGCAGAGCAGTCACCTTACAGGCCATGAACCGCCGCCCCCCCCCCCCCCCCCGCAGGAGGAAGTACTTACATCTGAAGCATAATTTTGTTCAGAAAGACTCCATCAGCCAGATCCATGTACATTGCCAATTTAGTTTCATTTTCATTCTCACACGGGCCACAGGTTTTCACCTATGAAGAAAAACAGAGATTGAAACAGCTTTATACAGAGGCAGCCCCCAATACAGGAGACGTCCAGACTCAAAATAATTATTGTAAAACAAACAAAAGAAATGTAGGCGCTTTCTTTTAGAATAGTGTGCAGCGCGGCCTGCCCCGCAGAATCAGGGGTTAACGCCTAGATTTGAAACGCTGTTAAACATTGAATAACATGCAGATGGTGTTACACACCTGGGTGCTTTACTATCACAATGCAAGGTGGGGGAGGGGGGTTAGCTTTGTGGTGGTAATCAATCACATGGGCTGTGAAGTAGGAAAACCTTTTCTCATTGATCTGCTTGGGCCTCCGGCACCAGAATAAGATTAGAAGCCTTGTGGCAGGGTCTGCTCGTGCCGGCAATATTGTATGGGCATGGCTGCTGCTAAACCTCCGTGTGTTACTCACTTTCCCAATACATTTAATGTCTCGTCTGTATATTATCACTTAATAGTATTTGTTCTCAAAATTCTATGTATTAATGATCTACCAACAGCCCCCCAAAAAGTTCAATTCTCAGCATCCTGGCATTACCCCCACCCCCCAGATCACTCTTATTTTGCTTTAAGAACATTTATTTATATAAAGGCACGGCATATTTCTACATCTATAGATTTAAAAAAAACACAAGACCCACAGCCCCTTACTAAGACACCTGCTTCCCCCTTTCTACTTTTCATGCTCCATGGATTACCAGTTTATACAAAAACACAGCAACCAGTGATGCTAAAATACAGGTGGTTATGGTAAACAGAAGAGGCGGCCAGGATAAACATGACTCAAAAATTAACTATAAACAACGGTGAAGCTTGTACACAGCTTTAAAATATGTATTTGCACCACCCAACATTTTGCTGGTCAAGCAAAACAGCTATTAGACATAATAAAAGGTCAGGTAACCTTGACACACCTGCCTGAGGAAATCTTTCACCTGTCAAGTAGAGGAGGTCAGACACAGACGTCTGAAATAGATGATGATACAGTGTAGTTCGGATTTAGGAAATGCATCTGTTACCCATAAACTGAACGAGCATGACTTCATTAGATGTCATCGTACACAACACACGGGATACCGCATTAGTGATCGGTGTGGAAGAAAAAAAAAAACACTTTTCTGCAGCTTTCTGTTATTTCCATTATCTAAAAACTGCTCTGTAACTCAACCTCAATCAGTGTTGCTTTATGTATCTACTTCGATCCAAGTTCCTAACTAGCCCTTAACAAAAGATATAGATAAATACGGTTAATTCTGGGATATTGTTCATAAAGATTTGTCTTATCTCCATTCATTAAGGCAGAGATAAAGGAATATAGGTCTGTCGGACCCGAGTTTGTGTTTTGGGTATGGAGGCGTCAGATGAATCTCCCACTCTGAAAGATGAGACACTATTTGTGCCGAGTGTAATGAGATGTTTCAGATTTCAATTCAAGCTACTAACGTGTGACCCCTTTACACACTGCCCCTTCCTTGTGCAAACCCAACCGTGAGAAGAGGGGATGAAATGCCCTAAAAATAGTGGTGCTGATTTCAAGATTTTGAAGCCTCGTAGACTCCAGGACAAACTTACTTGGGCCTCGTGTGAGGAAGATTTATACAACAAACTTTTTTCTCATTAAGAGAGAAGTGAAAAAAAAACACTTTGTAAGTTTAAAGTAGCGGCGGTTCTTCTAGATGAAAAAAAGCGGTTCTCCAACTCCCATCGCAACATTGTCCATCATCATCATCATCATCATCATGACCACAACATTTCACATAGCGCTTTTCTCCCAATGGGACACTGCGCGTCACTATTACAGTATAGCGCGCGGTACGCAGCACATCGGACTGTTACAGACACAGTCCCTGCCCAGAAGAGCTTACAATCTATGTTTTCGATGCCTGAGGCACAGGGAGATAAAGTGATGTGCCCAAGGAGCAAAGTAAATGGTTATACCACAAACCTGGACCATGTATTTCACTTTACTAACAGAAAGGCCGGCAAAGTGTTCCCTGAAACCGCAGGAATTTTAATGGCGCTCACCAAATGAACCCTGTGCGCAGTTGGGCATGAGGAGAAATTCAGTGGTGACGAGTGGCAAAATGTGTCCATCTATTATATTCTGATAGTCTAGTTGGTTCCCGAGCCCACCGGGGGACCGTGCACTTCTCAAAGCGCCAAACCACACCGCGATTGAAGGCAGCATGGGTGGTGTAACGGTCAGTCCCCAAAGTTGTGCCCCACAATGCCTCGAGTCTGCCGCTGCAAGGCATTCTGGGGTGTGAGAGCTGACGTGGTCATTGACAGCTACACCACCCATGGTGACTGCACACGTCGTCGTCGTCGTCGTCGTCGTCCCCCCCCCCCCCCGACCGCCTCAAGAACTTCATTACCCGGTATTGGGCAAACTAAAGAAATATAATCCCAAGAAAATGTTTCCCCTCTTGGCTGGCTGAGCTTGACCCTACATGCATCAGTGACAGAGGTAAAGGGTCGTTATCACTGGGGTGGAGGGATCTTTATTGACATGGGGGGAGGGGTCTTTATTGACATGGGGGGAGGGGTTACTTTTCCTTGATATAGCTGTATTTTTCAAGCCCATATATGACGGTTTATCCTTAAATTGATAAATATTTTATATTGTTCCAATTTATTTTGTGTTTCTGTATTTTATCGCTTTTTGCAAAGGTTTCCTGTAATTTTAGGTTGTTCACCACATTTTCATGGCTGGCTCAGATAAAAAAAAAAAACCAGCTGAAGGTTATATAGCTGGGTAAATGGACACTTCCAAAATAGAAGTTTGGGGGTTGGTATACTCTGTGCAGTCCTGAAAGTGTTAACTCATGTACACGTAATCCAATTGCATCCACAATATTCGGGATTTGTTAGAGACACAGAAGAAATGTTTTGCTTCCAATCAGGTGACATATTTCCTATTTATAACAGGACTGTGGGGTACAGACTCAGGGTGTTAGAGCCCAATTATAACCCGAGACAGGGGGCTGCACTCACCCAGCCACATGGTGCTGGGAAAGGGTCCTGCTTTGTAAATCATTCAACTGTGAACAGACTGGACAGCTCCCTCCAAACTGGGACAGCTCCCTCCAAACTGGGACAGCTCCCTCCAAACTGGGACAGGAACAGAGTCATGGGGCGAACGGGGCCAGGGAAGGAGTTTGTAAAACAGGTTTTAAGATAAACATCCTTCTTTTAAAGACTAAAAACCGACCAGACGGAGGGGGTCTCATGGGGGTTTGTGTTGGGTGCTGCAGGGGGTCTATGGGGGTTTGTGTGGGTGCTGCAGGGGGTCTCATGGGGGTTTGTGTGGGTGATGCAGGGGGTCTCATGGGGGGTTTTGTGTTGGGTGCTGCAGGGGGGTCTCATGGGGGTTTGTGGGGTTGATTGTGAAGGGGGGTTATCAGGGGGGGGGTGGTGTGGGTGCTGCAGGGGGTCTCATGGGGGGTTGTGTGGGTGCTGCAGGGGGTCTCATGGGGGTTTGTGTGGGTGCTGCAGGGGGTCTCATGGGGGGTTGTGTGGGTGCTGCAGGGGATCTCATGGGGGTTTGTGTGGGTGCTGCAGGGGATCTCATGGGATTTTGTAGGAGATCTCATGGGGTTTTGCATTCACTCGCTGATTTGCTTGGACACAATAAGGTTCTGGTGTGGGCAAAGAAACGGATCCAGTGAGCACAGAAAGTAACACCCAGATCCTGATAATTACACGAGCTTCACCCCACGCAGGCTGCGTGCAAACTCACCCATGTCACCAGAGGGCTGTCCAGGAACAGATCCAGGAGCTCGGAGATTGTGATATCCATCTCTTCTCTTGCAGCAGGGTGCACAGGGTGCTGAGTGCACAGGGTGCTGGGCTGTTTGCACACACAGCAGGGTGCTGGGTGCACAGGGTGCTGGGCTGTTTGCACACACAGCAGGGTGCTGGGTGCACAGGGTGCTGGGCTGTTTGCACACACAGCAGGGTGCTGGGTGCAGGGCTCAGTTTGCACACACAGCAGTGTGCAGGGCTCAGTTTGCACACACAGGAGAGCAGCCCATGTCGTGTCTGTGCCCTGCTAGGAGCTGAACAATGAGAGACTCATCTCTGCAGGGGGGAGAGCCTCACCCCTCCTCCCAACCTGCAGGGCTCAGCCAAAACCAACGCAGATCCCGGGGTAAGAGGCAGTTTCTCCCGGGATAGGAGATCCTAGGTAGTTTGTCCCGGGATAGGAGATCCTTGGTAGTTTGTCCCGGGATAGGGGATCCTTGGTAGTTGGTCCCGGGATAGGAGATCCTTGGTAGTTTGTCCCGGGATAGGAGATCCTTGGTAGTTTGTCCCGGGATAGGAGATCCTGATCCTTGGTAGTTTGTCCCGGGATAGGAGATCCTGGGGAAGTTGCTGGCCTTTGCTGTGGGTTTTGCACAAGGACTGTGCCTCTCCGTAGCGGCGGATGAGTTCCTGTCGCGGGACCGGAGCCCGCATATACCGCGGGTAGGAGCAGCGCGGTATGCCGGGGTGCTACCTGCAGCTGCCCCGGGGACAGGCACATCTAGCCAATCACATCGCTGGGACAGAGGGGCGGGAGGATGAAGGCGCCAATCACAGCTGGGCTCGCGGTTGGACAGTCTGTATTCAGCGGTGTGAACAAAGCAGGGGGATGTCCGTGCCGGGGGGGGGGGAGGAGAGAGAGAGTTGGAGGAGCTCTGTGCCGGGGGGGGGGTGTCCGTGCCGGGAGTGGGGGGGAGAGAAGGAGAGAGAGTTGGGGGGGGGGGGGGGATGTCTGGCCGGGGGTTGTCGGAGAGAGTGGGGGGGATTGTCTGTGACGGGGGGGGGTGTCTGTGCCCGGGGGGGGGGGGAGGAGAGAGAGTTCGGGGGGAGGAGAGAGAGTTGGGGGGAGGCTCTGTGCCGGGGGGGGGGGGGGTGGGGGGAGAGAGAGAGGGGGGGGAGAGAGAGTTGGGGGGGGGGGAGGGGGAGGAGAGAGAGTTGGGGGGGTGTCCGTGCCCGGGGGAGGGGGGGGCTCTGCACCTGCCCCCTCCCTGGCAGTAATGTAGCCTCTATATAAAAGGGGCAGTTGCTGCACATGAGACACTTTCCTGTGTTGTGTTTCCTGGTGGATATAACGCGTTTCTGTATAGTGCGGGGCCCGGAGGTGGCTGCATCACGTTACAGAGCCTCTCGTGTGTGTCCTAATAGGGAGGTTTCTCTCTATTACAAATGTTAAGAGCACGTGGCTACAATGTTACTGTATATAGATATGGGGGACAGACATTAACCTCTTTGCTGCCAGGGAGCCTGGAATACATTGTATTGCTTTGCAGGGGGGAGAGGAGGAAAGGGGGTTAAACAAAAAACAACCATGCCCGTCCCCGGCAATAAAGGGGTTAAATTACACACCTGGACAAACATCATATTGAAACTGTTCATCCCAATAAATGACACGTGGGAGTAGAGGGCGGGGGGCTAATAATTCACAACTAGAAAACAGCTATTAGTACAAAGGCAAAAGGGTGGTCATTCTAATAACAGGAGGTGGAGGCCCAGGGCAGGAGGTGGAGGCCCAAGCAGTCAGGACAAGATGCTGCAGCCAACTGTGACTGTACTATACACAGGCAGGAAAGCCAGAGACGGGCGGGGGAGCTGGGGGTTTCTACATTACCAAAGTGATGTCATTGCTGATAGTTTTGATAGATAAAATGGAGTGGGGGGGTGTAGTTGTAGTCACTTGTGCTCGTAGACCCATAAACAACCCTGAAACTGTAGTGTTCAGTCGCGACCCCCTGTGTGTCCGTGTCGAACCCAATCCAAATGATGTAATGTAGTAAGGGGAAAAGTAGGGTACCCAATTAACTCACCAAGTGAATGAAAAAATATGTGTGTGTGACATGATGAATAGCAAAAAAATAGAATGTGTGTTTGATAAGTGGTCAATATGATAAGATAGTGAACATAAGATAAATGGGTGGAATTGTGTGAGGTGTGTGTGTGTTGTGTGTGTGTGTTGGGTGGTGTGTTGTGTGTGTGTGTGTGTGTGTGTGTGTGTGTGTGTGTGGTTCTGCTCCATTGAATCCGCTACGTACCATGCTGCTACGATCATTATTGGTAGGCAGTGAAAAACTTAATTGAGGACAGACTTGTACATAAACCCTGACACAAGTAATAATGAGAATCCTTAACGTTAGTCTGTGCCGTTTCTTTATACAGCAGGGCCCCACTCATACGGCGGGTTCCATTCCAGGCCGCCGCCGTAATGCGGAAATCGCCGTTAAGCGGGACCCTACTGTACTGTACCGTATCTTTGAAAACAGAGATGCAGAGCTGTAAACCGACTGTTTCGCTGACAAATGGCATCTGACAAGGAGTTGCGCACGCACTAAAACTGCTGCTTAGTGACAGCCGGATACTCAGCTGCTGTGCGCGTCATGCCAAAAACCGTCGGAAAAACGGAACAAGCGCCGAACCTAATGAATAGGGGTATACATTGGGAAGCGCTGTATGAGCGGAACGCTGTAAAGCGCCGCGCTACTGTACTCGATCGTGTGAACAATTATTACCCAACTTTAACGTAACGATTTCCAATCTCGTCGGCTCTTTCAGCCCGTTATTCTCTTCTCTATGGGGTAAATTAATCGCGATGCGTATGCGGCACTCGCTCCGCCGTTACATTCCATTGACTTGAATGGCAGCGAACGCCGGATTGTTCTCGATATCCCAAACCGGAGCTCGATGAATCTGCCCCTATATCTGATGCCTCCCCTCTATGCTTTCTGTAAGTGAGAGATTGTGTGGGACAGGACAGTATATGGAAGATAACGTGTCGGGACTTCTGTGTCTGCGCTGACACGCTGGTTTTATAAATAAACGCCTTTTGGCGGTGTACAGCTGTCTGCGTGTGGCAGTGTTCTCACCTATCTAGTCCCAAGCACTCTGACCTGCAATTTATTACTGCTATATACACCCTATCCCCATCTTTTTATTTTGAGTATGCTATCCCCAGTGCTCAATCCTTGTTTACTTCGGAATAAATAAAATGCCAAGTTTGTAAAAATATGAATAAATTGTTTTTCCACTAGCCCACAATTACCGTCAGCAGAAAACAAGCTGCTACAGGGCACGGTAACTTGCTGATTGGCAGAGAGGCTGGCGACACATTGCAAACCTTGGTGGCAGACAAGGAGGTAAGTACCATCTCTATTCTGCAGCTGTCAATGCAGCAAAGATGGCGAGTACCCCAAAGTCTTTGTCAGCAATGAGCAGGGAAGTTATCTTTAGAAGGAATGTCACAGGGAGTGTTAGCATTAATTATTCTCACTACCCATGATTTTATCTGTGTTGTCACTGGTTTGCTGGTCTGGGGACTTCCCATCTGTTATCCTGCTGCCCACTCAACCATGACAACCCCCCAGGGCATGGTACTAACAGCCACCAAACAGCACAGCGTGTGGGTACCTCCTGGGGGCAGCTGTTTGTGACATTACATTATCCACATTATGGAATGGAATGACTTTTTATAGGTTTTTCCAATTGGATGTAAGAAGTAATGGAAACTATGGATCGTGTGTGTTTGTGTGTTTGTGTGTGTGTATGTATGTGTATGTGTGTATACACACACACAGTTCGGGAAGAAAGGGACCCCTTTCATTTTTCATCTGATTTTATATATTTCTCACCTTAATCCCATGAATATTTGAACTATTGTAGATCTGTTATGTACATTAACACTATAAGCACAACTTTGATAATCAATTAATAACTAAATTGCTGTTACTATATTGTATCAACAAATACCAGATACACTGTGGCAGGTTCATGTTCATTAAACGAGAAATAGGCTTTTTTCCATTGTAATCTAATCTGAAACACTAACATTATGTTAAAGTTTGAGTTCAAATATGGTTCAAAATGTCCTCCTGCAGAAACACGCGCCCGAAGATGAGAATACAACTGTCAATAACGCGCTGATCCAGATGCTCTCGCTCCTGAACGATACAAATGAGTTTTTCAGTCCTCCTGCGACCGCCCTTTATCAGGAGATATTGTATATCAGCGTTTTGGATCCTAATTCTTGCTCTGTCTCAGGCACTTTGTAACGCGCTTATCTTCTGCGCTAAACACCATTTTGTAACTATGCGCTTGATGAGGTCATTACGCCATCACCAATTCCAAAGAATACTTATTAGATCATCAAATAATTCTTAAATGTAATAATCTCCTGTGACAGACCTATAATTGCTCAAATATTCATGACAATTTAGTGATGTTCCTGGAAAATATGACGAAAAATTAAAGGGGTCCTATTTTGTGTGTGGGTGTGTGTGTAGGTATATATATACCTACCCACACACACTTTTTGGCTCTTATTTTAGTAAAAGAGCTGGATTTTTTAATTTTCAAAATATTCCCACCTACCTTGTACCCAAATAATGTTAGTCTTCGCTCAGCATTGAGCTCTGTTTGTTTATTCCAACGCCCACCTCTGGGAGCCGTATAAATTCCTTCCTACCTTTGCTTCAGATCAGTGTGAGGATCGTCCCTGTACTGGTTTGGCAATGGGAAGCTGAAATAGCCACATATATAACTTATTTAATGTGGTTGAAACCTGCCCCAGCTTCACATTACAAAGCCAGTATGACAAGCCTCACACTGGTGAGACCCTACAGGTCAAATAAAAGCCGCCTGTGAGCAGGTTTTCTGGCTCTGCACTTCTTTAACCCAGGCTGTGCTGAAATGCGTAATGCGGCAGGCATAAGCTTATAGGGATCCATGTTAAAATGGATAAGAAGCAAAAGGTGACTGTGCTCATTTGCATGTCATTACCTAGAATCCTTTGCTGCAGTAGAAGCATTGCATGCTAAGAGATAATGGGGAAAGGCAAGGTTGCAGACCTAGTAACAAAATATCAAACAAAGCGCACAACACTCATCGTGAAAAATGTAATAAACTATGTTTATATATAAGGTGTTTCAAGGTTATGCGTACATCAAGGTAGATTAATCAAGCATAGAGCCACAGAGTAGCAAATAAAACTGCTGCACCTAAGTCCCCCCAAAGGCTTCATTTTTTAGAGAGTCTGAGGAAAAGATTCCTCTCCCCTATAGAGAAAACATCCAAATCAAAAAACCCAGCCCCATCTCCAGAAAAACAAAAGAAAAAAAAAGAGTGTTGCCAGGAGAGGGACAAGAGGAGGAACCAGAGTGCAAGAAAAAAGATCACTACAGAAAAGAGTCCCAATAACGCGTGGTATTTTTAACCTTTCAACCACTATACTGACAGAGGATCAGAAAAGGGTACTCAGGAGAGGTCTTACATTCTCTAAATCTAAGGGACCAGATGGGTTTCAACTGTATAAAGACTTGCATAAGTTTACGAGAAATGTCACGCTTAAGAGACACTTTATCAAAACTGATCAAGAGAACCCAATCAAAATACCTGAAGTACAAACTGTGACCATATTGGAGAATGAGGGAGATGAACTTGTGTGTAAAGATACACCTTTTAAACCAAGGTCAAAATTTTACCCTGCCCAATCCAAGGGCCACCACGTGGAAACATTCTTCAATATGGTTAACAGTGAGTTCCTCGAATTAACTAAAACTTTTAAAGCTAAGAGTATTAAACATAATATTAGTTTTAATGAAAATATAGCCTTAAGATGCTTAAAAGATAATTCTAATTTAATCATCAGGCAAGCTGATAAGGGGGGCGGTGTGGTTCTCCAGGACCGTAAGGTATATGAGGCTGAGGCCAACCGCCTCCTTGGAGATCAAGCTTTTTATATTAAAATTGCTAAAGATCCAACTGTAGAGTATACAGCTTTATTAAAACAGCTTCTTACAGTAGCTATGGATGAATTGGTACTTTCTAAATTAGAGTTTGATTTTTTATATTCAGAATGTCCCCGAGTACCTATTTTTTATCATTTGCCCAAGATTCATAAATCTTTAGTTAACCCCCCTGGTCGCCCTATCATCTCAGGCATCCAGTCACTCACATCCAACCTCTCACAGTATGTTGATTTCTTTTTACAAAGCTATGTAGTTAAAATGCCTGCTTATTTGAAAGATACTTCATCGGTGCTTCAGATTTTTTCTGGCTTCGAATGGAAGAAGTCATATAAGTGGTTGACTTGTGACGTCCAGGCGTTATATACCCACATCCCACACGACAAGGGTTTGTCAGCGATAAGGTTGGTCCTGGAGGAAGACAGTTTACTGCACCCCCTGAATGTGGAATTCATACTAAAAGCAATTGAATTCATATTAACACATAATTATTTTCTCTTTCCGTCCCAGTTTTTCTTGCAGGTTTGCGGAACTGCAATGGGGACTAGATTTGCCCCCAGTTTCGCGAACCTGTATATGGGAGACTGGGAGAGGAAGAGGATTTGGACCAACAACCCCTACAGTAGGAATGTTGTGATATGGAAACGCTTTATCGACGACATCCTGTGTGTGTGGGATGGTAATGATCAAGAATTGTTACATTTCATAGATTATCTTAATGATAATGATATGAACGTGATCTTCAGCCACATTTCCAACGAGCGATCTATCAATTTCCTTGATCTCAATTTAACTGCCACGAGTACTGGGGAAGTAACCACAAAGGTATTCTTCAAAGAAGTGGACAGTAATAACCTACTTATGGCCTCCAGTAATCATAAAAAATCATGGATTTCCAATATCCCTAGGGGCCAATTTGTTCTAATCAAGCGAAATTGCAGTTCCACCGTTGATTTTGAGGAACAGGCTAACATACTTTTGCATAAATTTCTAGAAAGGGGTTATTTGGAAAAAGACCTGTTGAAAGACCTGGATATAGTGAGGGGAATGGATAGAGACCACATGATATTACCATAGAGGAAGAAATCACCTGTTGTAACTGGGTCTCTTGATATTCCATTTGTGACTACCTTTAATTCTGTGAGTGTTAAAATTGAGGATTTTTTTAAAAAACATTGGGCAATATTAAATAGGGATGTGTTTCTAGGGGGCGACATCCCACCAGCACCAAAATTCATCTACAGGAGGGCTAAGAATTTTAAAAATACCTTGGCTCCTAGTGATATTTTTCCACCAATCCATAATAGGGATAAGTTATGGCTAAATAAATCTGTAGGTAATTATGCATGTGGTAAGTGCTCTGTTTGCCACTATCTACATAAAGAGAGGAAAACTTTTAAATCATTAGTTAATCACGAGGAGTTTAAAATTGAAGAATTTATAAACTGCGATACCACCCATGTGGTTTACTTGATTGAATGTTCCTACAATATCCAATATGTTGGTCGCACTAAAAGGTGTTTGAAAGTGCGCATCCAGGAACACATTAGGAATATTAAAAATGGTTATGATAAGCACAGTTTGTCTCTGCATTTCTCTGTACACCATCTTCCCTTAGATTTAAGGGTATACACACTGTCCCCTTAGGGAGGAGAGGTGGTGATAGAATTAAGAATCTCTCTATCCAAGAAACATTTACAAATTAGAATCCCACACCCCTGAAGGGTTAAATGAGGATGTGGATATATGGTCCCTGTATTGATTCTGTCATTTAAATAATTCATGTCTGCTTCGGAACTAATTCTTGTTTCTTTCTTTCAGATATAAATCTTTGCCATTTGTTATTTTTATGGTTAATTTTAGTATTGTGTTTTATGCAGCTTTTTAAGTATTAAAAATTTTTTTTTTTTTTTTTTTTTTAGACAGCTCTGATTTTGCAGCTGTACTGCATTAGCATGGTGCATAGTGATTCGTTGATACTACTAAATTGTTAACCAATCATATGGTTTTGAATGGTATAAACTCTGATACAGATATCATGTGTTTTATTCCCTGAAGAAGTGGCCGGTTGAGCTACGAAATGCCGCGTAGGAGAGATACCATTCAACCTATATATTTTTATTATTCATGTTCCAAGGTGTATTTTATTGTTGTCAAACGGTTTGCTGAACACCGAGTTGATTTCCTCTTCTGCGCATGTGCCGCGCTGTTGCCTGCCTCTGTGGTTGGCAAGTGAGGTCTGAATCATTACTGGCAGACGCTGTTACTCAAAGCAGAGCGGGCGCTCTGACGTCACAGAAGGGCCCGCGGGACCACGCCGTCACGCTGCCTGACTGATCGGGAAACACAGTGAGGTCTGCAGAGGAACCTGTGTAGTACTTGCGAGCAAAGGACAACCACTCCCCAGGATGCACTAAGCGCATTGACGCTATTTACAGGACATTGAGACTGTGGCAGAGTCATCAATTATCTGGCATTTCACCTACCTGTAGGTGGAAAGGAGAGTGAAGCTCTGGTGGTTCCTGGTTGCAGACGCTGGTAACTGCCACTCTGTGGCTCTATGCTTGATTAATCTACCTTGATGTACGCATAACCTGTAAACACCTTATATATAAACATAGTTTATTACATTTTTCACGATGAGTGTTGTGCGCTTTGTTTGTTTTTTTGTTACTAGATTCTAGGGTCTTGGGCTACCCGTTACACAGCAGCAGACGTTCATCTACATTGGTATATATTTATTTACCTTTTCCACATGGTGGGGTGTGTTTTTTTTATTTAAATTGACATCACAATTAACACTTTGTATTAAGTATATATTTTAGTGCGCACTTATTTGTTTTTTTCTAAAGGTTGCAGACCTGTCTGCAATATGGGAATGTGTTCCCAAGTGATATATTTATTTTGCGGTGGAGGGTTTTGCCACATTGTTACTCACCATAACTTAGTTAATGTGTGCCTCTCTATTCATGTTACAGTGTATCCCCTTCTCTCCCCCCACCACCCCCCGCCTCACACTGCTGAGAGATGGATGGGCGTACTTGTTCAGTATCACTTTCATCCACGCATTGCCCGGTCTGGGTAGTTACTCTCCCCTCTACCAGGCCTTCTCTACATCTTCTGCTCTTCTGCCTTAGATTATCTTGGATTTCACACCTGTGGTACGCTTCTGGAATCTCTAACTCTGAGATTATACTCGCCGTGCGACGGAGCGCGTGCACGTGGCACACACCTGTGGTACGCTGCTGGTATCACGAGTCCTGAGGAAGAGGGAGAACTCTCCAAAGCTCGTCTTATAATATCAGTTGTTACTCCAAATAAAAAAGGTATTATCCTAATATTGAAGTACTCCGCTACTCTGCACTATCGTGACTGGACTAATGCGGCTATTTCTATTTAATTATTGAATTTTACAAACTACAGGCTGTTTGCACTATCCCCGTGTATTTGCACCGATCGGGCTAAACCGACTTAGGCCCGTAATATAGATTGTGCGGCCGTGCGCGCGCGTGCCTGTGCCACACACTTTTTGTGTGTATGCTGTCGGCGACTGTGTGTGTGTGTGTGTTAAATACATTTATAATAAATACGTTGGTAAATAAATTATTAACATTGTACATACATACAGTTGGTCCGGAAATAATTGGACACTGATACAAGTTTTGTTATTTTGGCTGTGTACCAAAATAAATTCACGTTACAGTTAAATAATGAATATGGGCTTAAAGTGCTGTCTATCAGCTTTAATTTGAGGGTATTCACGTCCAAATTGGAGTAAGGGTGTAGGAATTACATCTCTTTAATATGTAGCCCCTTCTTTTTCAAGGCACCAAAAGTAATTGGACAATTGACTCAAAAGCTGTTTCATGGACAGGTGTGGGCTATTCCTTTGTTATTTTATCATCAATTAAGCAGGTAAAAGGTCTGGAGTTGATTCCAGGTGTGGCATTCCCATTTGGAAGCTGTTGCTGTGAACCCACAACATGCGGTCAAAGGAGCTCTCAATGCAAGGGAAACAGGGCATCCTTAGGCTGCAAAAAAAAGCAAATCCATCAGAGAGATAGCAGGAACATTAGGAGCGGCCAAATCAACAGCTTGGTACATTCTGAGAAAAAAACGCACTGGTGAGCTCTGCAGCACTAAAAGGCCTGGACGTCCACGGAAGACAACAGTGGTGGATGATCGTAGGATCCTTTCCATGGTAAAGAAAACCCCTTCACAACATCCAGCCAAGTGAAGAACACTCTCCAGGAGGTAGGCATATCATTATCCAAGTCTACCATAAAGAGAAGACTTCACGAGAGCAAATACAGAGGGTTCACCACAAGGTGCAAACCATTCATAAGCCTCAAGAATAGAAAGGCCAGATTAGACTTTGCCAAACAATATCTAAAAAAGCCAGCCCAGTTCTGGAACAGCATTCTTTGGACAGATGAAAAATAATTGGACACTGATACAAGTTTTGTTATTTCGGCTGTGTACCAAAATAAATTCAAGTTACAGTTAAATAATGAATATGGGCTTAAAGTGCAGTCTATCAGCTTTAATTTGAGGGTATTCACATCCAAATTGGAGGAAGGGTTTAGGAATTACATCTCTTTAATATGTAGCCTCTTCTTTTTCAAGGGACCAAAAGTAATTGGACAATTGACTCAAAAGCGGTTTCATGGACAGGTGTGGGCTATTCCTTTTGTTATTTCATCATCAATTAAGCAGGTAAAAGGTTCTGGAGTTGATTCCCGGTGTGGCATTCACATTTGGAAAGTGTTGCTGTGAACCCACAACATGCGGTCAAAGGAGCTCTCAATGCAAGTGAAACAGGGCATGCTTAGGCGGGGAAAAAAAAAGAAAATCCATCAGAGAGATAGCAGGAACATCAGAATTGGCCAAATCAACAGTTTGGTACATTCCGAGAAAAAAAGAACGCACTCGTGAGCTCTGCAACACGAAAAGGCCTGGACGTCCACAGAAGACAACAGTGGTGGATGATCGTATTATCCTTTCCATGGTAAAGAAAAACCCCTTCACAACATCCAGCCAAGTGAAGAACACTCTCCAGGAGGTAGGCATATCATTATCCAAATCTACCATAAAGAGAAAACTTCACGAGAGCAAATACAGAGGGTTCCCCAAAGGGTGCAAACCATTCATAAGCCTCAAGAATAGAAAGGCCAGATTAGACTTTGCCAAACAATATCTAAAAAAGCCAGCCCAGTTCTGGAACAGCATTCTTTGGACAGATGAAACTAGGATTAACCTGTACCAGAATGATGGGAAGAAAAAAATATGGAGAAGGCTTGGAACGGCTCATGATCTGAAGTATACCACATCATCTGTAAAACACAGTGGAGGCAGTGTGATGGCATGGGCATGCATGGCTTACAATGGCACGGGGTCAAAAGTGTTTATTGATGATGTGACAGAAGACAGAAGCAGCCGGATGAATTCTGAAGTGTACAGGGATATATTGTCTGCTCAGATTCAGCCAAATTCAGCGAAGTTGATTGGACGGCGCTTCACTTTACAAATAGACAATGATCCAAAGCATACTGCGAAAGCAACCCAGGAGTTTTTTTTAAGGCAAAGAAGTGGAATATTCTGCAATGGTTGAGTCAATCACCTGATCTCAACCTGATCGAGCATGCATTTCACTTGCCGAAGACAAAACTTAAGGCAGAAAGACCCACGAACAAACAACAACTGAAGACAGCTGCAGTAAAGGTCTGGCAAAGCATCATAAAGGAGGAACCCCAGCGTTTGGTGATGTCCATGCGTTCTAGACTTCAAGCAGTCATTGCCTGCAAAGGATTCTCGACAAAGTATTAAAAATGAACATTTTATTTATGATTGTGTTAATTTGTCCAATTACATTTGAGCTCCTGAAATAAGGGGACTGTGTATGAAAATGGTTGCAATTCCTAAACGTTTCATACGATATTTTTGTTCAACCCCTTGAATTAAACCTGAAAGTCTGCATTTCTATTGCGTATCGGTTGTTTCATTTCAAATCCATTGTGGTGGCGTACAGAGCCAAAATTATGACAATTGTGTTAGTGTCCAATTATTTTCGGACCTAACTGTATATATATATACACAACACAACAGTACACAGACTGCTACTGAGACACTCACACACAAAGTGCAGCCACAAACAAACTGCAGCCAGCCACTTAGCCTGCGGTTCCTGTCATGACTGTGACACGCGCGCCCGGTGGGGGGGGGGGGGGCGGCGCGTGCACAGCACTAACCACGATGTGCGGTCTCTAGGAGAGAGGGAGCTTGCGACAAGAGGGGGCATGGTCGGGGATTTGCGGGGGCGTGGCCATCACGTCACACGGCTGCTTCGCCCTCATTGGGTGAACCGCCGGTGGGGGCATGGCCACGCCTTCATCGCAAGGTTTGAACTCAATTTCATTGAGTTTAAAAAACCTTGCAGTACGGCGCGGCTGCACCTTCAGCGTGAAGGTGAGTACTGGGCCCTTCCCCATTGAGGGGCGGTGCTTACACGCACAGCGAACGCCAAGGTGTGCACTGTAGCAGTGACTGGGACCGCAACCTTACTTATTTGCAGACTTCCGCCCCCTCCCCAATTCAACTGAATCTGCTCAGAAAATCTCAGTCAGCTCGGGAGGGGGAGGAGTCAAACTGTGGCTGATACTTTTTGACCAATCCCCTGCCCTGTCTCAAAGCTGTTACTTCATTCTAACCAAATCCCCTGTCCTGTCTCAGCTGTTCTGAAAGCTGATTGGCTGGAAATAAACACATTGAAAACTGCACTTTGCAAGCTGCTATAAAATTCAGGGCATTACTGATTGGATAATGCCCGGAATTTTAACCAATCAGAGAGCAGGGTTTTCAATAATGCCTTGAATTTTATTGCTTTAGCCTATAATAGATAATACATACCGCATTTATTATTATTATTATTATTATTATTCAACTCAGTGCCATTTTTTAATGCGGTTTAATATATTGAGCATCCTTTGATTTCTATAGCATGTTTTAGCCACCAAGCCCTGCAGTGCAAGATCTTTGTAACACTTTCCTGTTTGTAGTAATTTGTTGTTAATATTTCCATCAATTTCAGTTGTAAACTGTAACTATAGTCACCTTAGTAATATAAGGATACATTGTAGCTGCTGAGTTACACTGACTGAAGCAGCCATTGTGTTAGTAACACAATATAGATGTTTACAGATTTATAAGAGGCACACCTAACGATTACCAGTTAGGCAAGAATGTATACATTGTCATATGCTTTACATATACCAATAAAAAAACTGGGAATGTAGTATTGCTGCTTGAAAGCAGTGTCCTTAGCGAATTCATCACTCTCACAGCCATCTGAATAGTTTACTACCACCATCAGAGTGTTACCAGACTTATTATTATTGTCATCGTTTATTTGTAAAGTGCCAACATATTCCACAGCGCGGTACAATGGGGGCACAGAGTTATGTATATTAGATAAACAGAATCACATGCCAAATAAAGACAAACAAGCGCAAACAGGTATAGAAGGTAATGAGGGCCCTGCTCGTGAGAGCTTATGGCTAATATCTGTGAATGTGGCATGGGTAATATCAGTATATTGTATATGTCAGTTTTAAAATACACATAGCACAGCTAGTTAAAGCAATAGTCCACACTGTCAAACTCAAATATAGATTTGTCTTTCCTGTGATGCAAACTTGGAGAAGGGGGCGAGGGAAGGATTAAAATGGCTACCAGAGACTTTCAAGGATTGCCATAGAAAATCCAAACTAAAATGAATACATCTATAATCTCTCCATCTTTAGCATTTTGTACATTTTATAAGCTTATCTTGAATAGATCTCTGTGGTGATTGCTGCTTTGAGAAATTATCTTCTCCACGCTTTCCAAATATATATATTAGAATACCCCATAGCTGCTTTCAAATTTAGGCTTTTTATTCGCATGACAAAAATGTGATTTACTGTCTTCTCTCCAAGGCTACAAATAGGAGGGTAATATATTTCCATCTGTAATGAATTTTGCAGATGCTAGGAAAATAACACACTGCAACCGAAAAGCACGCAATTGATGAACCTTTGTACTCTGACACAATGCTGCATGAAAAACTAAATCAGAAAACAGGTATTTTCATACTTTTAGGAGACTAACAAACAGAGCGGCCAACTATGTTCTGCTCTGCATCCAGCACAGACCATTACAAAGACAAGCTACTTGTCCTTACAACCAAGAGAGTCAAAAGAAAGTAAGAGAACAATACTCTTCTCAAGCCAGCAAACAGCACTAGTTTTGAAGCTAGATGAAGCGAGCCAATATATTGGGTGTAGGATAATTTGTCAGAGACAGCCTGAAACAATGTTTAGAGTGAGAATCATATTGATTGCACTGGATTAGCATATTTTGAGAGTAATTATATTTTAACATAAAATCCTTACTTTCTGACCGTCAGGTTTTTTTTTTTTTTTTCATGCACTTCCAAGAAGGGAATTACCCTTTAAACCACAAATTTGAGCTATTTGTTTGTGGCGTTTAATTATTACTTTTCTAACTTTAGTTCGGGTTCAGCTGTGATTGAAGTTGCGCCAGGATCACATTTCAAAAGGAAAAGGACTACAGTTTTTAAAAATATCAGCAGCAAAAATGTCAGTTGATATTTATGATGTTTAATCCACTAATGTTCTTATATTTGTTTATTTTTAACATGTTTTACCAGGAAGTACTACATTGAGAGTTACCTTTCGTTTTCAAGAATGTAGTATATAGTAAGATTGAATGAAGAAAACCTACTATACTGTTTTGCTATTAATTGGAATAACTTGTATGTATACAGTATCTTTATTTATGTAGTGCACACCGTGTACTCAGTGCTTTAAAAACAGAATGTAGTAGGCACAAATTGCAACACCAAATATTAACAAATACTATCTTGCTACACAAGTGAATACCCTATTCAAATGGTATCATTGTACTATATATAAGCTGTGGGTGGAAATAAAAAATAATCACTGCAAAGAAATAGAAACAAATAAGGCCCCATGGATTAAGAAGATTGATCACCATTAAGGTCTATATAACACCATCGGCGCAGCACTGTGTGCATGGGACGAAATATCTAAGGATGAGAGAATATTCCCATCCCCTCTGACCCAAATATGTGGGAATCCTGATTTTTTTCCCCAGGTCTGGAATCCAAAATATTTAAAAAGTGGAGTTAGGTGGGTCTAATTAGACTAGGAGATGTGATGGAGATGGGTAAAATTTATATTTTAAATATTTTCAGGGCAAGTTTGATTTCAAAGAAGGGGAGAGATGGCAATATGTGAAAATACTTCATTATATGAACACAAAGAAAAATAAAAAGAATACGATAAGTAATCTGAATCCATTTGAAACGGTGCTTGTTTTATTGGGTGCAAGCGGGCATAATATATTGTATATCTATAAATCACTGATGGAAATCAATATTGAATCTAAGCCAGGTTTTGTACTAGTATTTGCAAAGGAGTTGGGTAGGATTAACTCGAATGAACACAAATGTGGAACAATGCTAGTTCTTCCTCTGTCAATTAATATTTTAGAAAATACATATAAGATAATGTATAGGTGGTATTCTACACTATAAAAGCTGAAAGAATGCTATCCAGGGACCTCCAAAAAATGCTGGAGAGGTTGTGGAGAGGTGGGAACAATGCTTCATATTTGGTGGTACTGTAAGAAAATAAAGCGGTTTTGGGATAAGATACTAGAACAGATTTTCAATATTAGCAAGATCAGTATTCCAGAAAACCCAAGTATCATATTGTTAAACAGAGAAAGGGTAAAAGAGCATATAATTAGGAAATCTCTATTAATACATGTGCTAATGCAGCAAGATGTGCTGTTGCTACTAATTGGAAAAAGCTAGAGGCACCCACCATAGAACAATGGGACTCGAATGTGGGAGGTTATGAAAATGGAACTACTATCATATATAACCACTGGCACAAGGTAAACATTTTAACTTTTCTGGTTGCCATGGACAGAGTAAATTAATAATAGGACCCTGTGAGAAGAGTTGAAATAGAAAATAACTGCCATAGTAGGATCGCGAAGGATAACTGATCAAGAATTTGGGGTTTGACTTGTTTTTCAATTTTTTTAATTTTTTAGTTACGTTAGGTTGTTTTTGTGAATGTCTAATTTTTATTATTATTATTATTATTAATAACAGTATTAGTTATTATGTTATTGTACATTCTACATTTCCTTATATAACTAATGTCATGCTTATTATATAATGTATTGGTTAGTGTCAGGTCATAAAATTGGAAGTGATGGTGAGTTCTAACATCGCTCTCTGTTGTTTTGAGACTAGGATAACTTTAGGTTTGAGCAATGCTAATACAAAATGTAGAATGTAGAATTGTACATATGATTTCTGTGTGTGGTATTGTATATGTTAACTGTTAAAAGACTAAGGATTAGAAATAATCAATTTACAAAATGTTTTAAACTAACTGAATATAGTTCAGGGAATTATCTTTAATAATAATGAAAGAGAGAGTCTGTCTGTCAAGGCCATAGCTCCTAGACCATGAAACCTAGACACCTCAAATTGTGCATGAATATTAAGGTGACCCTAGGGGTGTGCACCTGGGGTTATTTTTAATTTGTATTTAAATGCATTAATTCTATGAGGGATTATAATATATCTGACAAGAAACTCAGCAAGTGGGTGACGTACCTGGTAAGCTATGTATTTGGCACATGACTTCATAATGCACATAGATTGGTGGAACATATGGAGAGTCATATTGTTCTAAATTTTAGACAGAAAGCAGATAAAGAAAGGAAGTAAGTTGACGTGAGTAGAAAGCAAGAATGCTGGAGAAGGAGAGAGTGGTAAGAGAGTGGTGGAAAGAATTAGGGATGTCATAAGGTATTAAATAAACGTGAATACAGAAAATATATAAGTGCGTGTCACGGTAACTTGTGACAGGCTGTAATTTACACCAAAACTATATATAAATATATATATACTTGGGTTTGAACTGGGACGAGACTTAGATATGATAAAATATAATTTATTCCTTGATAAAGGTGAACACAACAGATTATACAAATAACAGGCAAAATATAGACACTTACTTAAAGATTAGGACAGAAGGCCATCAGGATACAGACTGGGCCACTTCTCCCATATATCAGTTGACATCACAGCAAGACAGGCAGGTCATACAGCAAAACCTGCATCATCCCAAGACCTTGCATAAAGACACAGGCCTGATGACATGCAGACATGAAGATCATGAAGAACATTTGCATGAAGAACATGAGCATGAAGAACCATGGGTACACACACACACACACACATACACATTCATACATTTTGCGGCGGTAGCGGCACAAAATCTTTCTTTTCCCCATCTTCCCTCCTGTCGGCCAGTACCACGCTCACTGCCGTGCACAGTCCTATTATAGGAAGGCTGACTAACCACAGCCAGCTATAACTGCCAGGCGTGCGCACGGTGCAGCAAGCGCGCCCTCTATAGAACAGCCCTTAGTGTTAGCATTAATGGAAACAATTACGCAAATAGTGATCCTGGGATTGAATACAGGAGACCAATTACCTAGCAAACAGGAATATTTGCGTGTGCACAATTTTGTAAAGGATTATGCGTCTATGTTTTGGTTTATTCATCTCCCATTGTCTATGCAGCGATTTATACAACTGCTCGTAAAACTATATTGTTAAATACAGTGAGAAGTGCCCCAAACATTACATTGAACGTCGGGCGCCCGACTGAGACGTAAGAAAAATCTGAATAAAACCGTTTCTTTCCTTTTTTTTTACGTATTTCCTTCGTGCGGGACCACTAATTCTATATATAGCTCAGTGACATTAAGTAATCGCGTGATTATTATTTAACACACCTCATACTAAACCTTACTGAAACAAATTGTAGGCACTTTACAAATGAAAGAAGCTGTAAATAATTATGACATTACCTGGATTTGATGCTTCTCTTGCAGCAGAAAAGGGGCGCCATCTAGTGGCCATATACAGGTAAGGACTTTACAGATGGCACAGGGATCTAAGGCCTCGTTCAGGGTGCTGGCTTCGGAGGGAGGGCGTGCTGCCGTGCGTGCTGCCGTGAGAAACAAAGTATTCAATTTGAATACTGGTTTTCAGGGTAGCAACCGCCCTGTCTCCGAAGCCAGGAGTTGAAGCTGACTACAGTTTCAATAAACGAAATTTTCGTTTTTTGGAGCTGCAGCAGCGTCACAGGGACCAAGGCAGCCAATGAAATCATTCTTCAGAATGATTTCATGACTGCAACTTGGATACTTACCCTGCTGTGTGTAACCCAGCCCCCTCCCCAACGCTGAAAAGTCTGCTGGGGGATAATCACATGTCACAGACGCCCAGCAAACTGCAGCACTGCCTCCCTCACGCCCTCCGAGTCCTGAAAGCTGGCACCACCTGAACGAGGCCTAAGGCTAATAATAAATTGCTGATCTCAGACAACCTGTGTGAAGAGCAGCTAGTGTGGGTACACAGTCAGAGAATTGTCAATCCGCGCTCCAGCGTCCTTAAGTGATCTTGAAATAGAATTGACTCCTTCCTCATGCTGCTCCTGCTGCGTGGGGGTATGCCCCTCCTCCGCCTGCGTCCCCCGCAGAGAACCTCCATCAGCGGACCAACCACAGAGAAAAGAAAGCACAGGAGCGCACCAAGGTGGAAATAATACGTATTCACAAATACAATAAATACACAAGCAGTAACTTGCATGCAGTAACAAGAAGTCCAGGAGAGAATGAAAGATCAGGCTCCGTTTGCATAGCCAGTTGCTCACAGGTCTGGAGATGGATGCTGGGATAGTATGTATCAGACCGCGTCTTGGATATTATCAGCCCGCGCGCTGGGATAGTAGTATCAGTGCCCACGCGCTGGATAGTATGTATCGGTCCCGCGCGCTGGGTGATGGGATGTATGTATCGGCCCCGCGCGCTGGGATAGTCACGTATCAGTCCCGCACGCTGGGATAGTACGTATCGGTCCCCGCGCTGGGATAGTACGTATCGGTCCCGCGCGCTGGGATAGTATGTATCGTGTCCCGCGCGCTTGGATACACTGATACTACAATGTTATTTATTTATTTATAAAATATTTTACCAGGAAGTAATACATTGAGAGTTATCGCTCGTTTTCAAGTATGTCCTGGGCACAGAGTTAAGAAAAATAATACATGTTACAAACAGTTCATAAATGAGCAGGGTATACATATATACAAGACATTGCATGCACAGTTAGAGATAATATATTTATGAGCGTATGAAACAGTTACAGACCAGGTTAAAATGTGAGACAGCCTTAGATTTGAAAGAACTTAACTGGGGGTGGATATGAGAAGTCTCTGGTAGGTTGTTCCAGTTTAGGGTGTGCACGGTAATGAAGTACATAGTGAGCGACGTCCGACAGTTTCAATAAACGAAATTTTCGTTTTTTGGAGCTGCAGCAGCGTCACAGGGACCAAGGCAGCCAATGAAATCATTCTTCAGAATGATTTCATGACTGCAACTTGGATACTTACCCTGCTGTGTGTAACCCCGCCCCCTCCCCAACGCTGAAAAGTCTGCTGGGGGATAAACACAGATCGCCCAGCAAACTGCAGCACTGCCTCCCTCACGCCCTCCGAGTCCTGAAGCTGGCACCCTGAACGAGGCCTAAGGCTAATAATAAATTGCTGATCTCAGACAACCTGGTGAAGAGCAGCTAGTGTGGGTACACAGTCAGAGAATTGTCAATCCGCGCTCCAGCGTCCTATAGTGATCTTGAAATAGATTGACTCCTTCCTCATGCTGCTCCTGCTGCGTGGGGGTATGCCCCTCCTCCGCCTGCGTCCCCCGCAGAGAACCTCCATCAGCGGACCAACCACAGAGAAAAGAAAGCACAGGAGCGCACCAAGGTGGAATAAATACGTATTCACAAATACAATAAATACACAAGCAGTAACTTGCATGCAGTAACAAGAAGTCCAGGAGAGAATGAAAGATCAGGCTCCGTTTGCATAGCCAGTTGCTCACAGGTCTGGAGATGGATGCTGGGATAGTATGTATCAGGCCCGCGCTGGGATAGTATGTAATCGTCCCGCGCGCTGGGATAGTAGTATCAGGCCCACGCGCCTGGGATAGTATGTATCGGTCCCGCGCGCTGGGATAGTATGTATCGGTCCCGCGCGCTGGGATAGTATGTATCGGCCCCGCGCGCTGGGATAGTACGTATCAGTCCCGCACGCTGGGATAGTACGTATCGGTCCCGCGCGCTGGGATAGTACGTATCGGTCCCGCGCGCTGGGATAGTATGTATCGGTCCCGCGCGCTTGGATACACTGATACTACAATGTTTATTTATTTATTTATAAAATATTTTACCAGGAAGTAATACATTGAGAGTTATCGCTCGTTTTCAAGTATGTCCTGGGCACAGAGTTAAGAAAAATAATACATGGTTACAAATACAGTTACATAAATGAGCAGGGTAAATAAGACAAGGACATTGAATGCACAGTTAGAGATAATATATATTATGAGCGTATGAAACAGTTACAGACCAGGTTAAAATGTGAGACAGCCTTAGATTTGAAAAGAACTTAAACTGGGGGTGGATATGAGAGTCTCTGGTAGGTTTGTTCCAGTTTTGGGTGGTGCACGGTAAGAGAAGGAGGAACGTCCGGATACTTTGTTGAGCCTTGGGACCATGAACAGTCTATGTGACTGCGCTACTTCCGGGCGTCGCGCGTTACCCGTATCTGGCAGTCCCCCACGTCACCACGACTCCATACACTTCCCAGTAGGGCTGGCTGTATACACTAGGTACACAGAGCTTCAACTGGCAAGGTGCCTGTTTGAAATGATGCTGTTTCCGCTGGAGGTGTGGTGACGTAGGGGACTGCCAGATACGGGTAACGCGCGACGCCCGGAAGTAGCGCAGTCAGTGTGGATAAGCAATTGCATTATTTCTAAGTTTCCCCCAATATTTGGGAATCCAGCAGGGGAGTCATTTTTAAGATATGTGGGACCTGTGTCATTATTCATTATAAAGGCAAACCCATCTTATCAGTAAAATTGCCTTCAAAATATTCAATCACCCTTTAAAAGAGAAGTCCTTGCCGGTGAATTTTTTAGTGAAGTAATTTTCTTTTACTGTATATAGAATTGAAGCAGGGGGTCTCCAGAGCTGAACCCCATTAATTTCAGCTTAGTGGACCCCCTTCTTCAGGCAAAAACATACCTCTGGAGTCCCCCTGCTTAAATGCTATATATAAAAAATAAAACAATTAGCATAGAATCCCTCATGGATTGCTGCTTTAAAGTAACTTTTAACTTATTTGTGTCTTGCAAAAAATCCGACCATGTTTTGCTCTTCTTTGGTTTGCTGATTTCATGCATATCGGCGACTTATGATTATCTGTTTTTACCAATGATGGCTTCATAATAACTTTGCAAACAGAGAACAAACAGTCTTATTGTCAAAATGCATTATATATAAATGGTAAAAACCAGGGAAATGTTTAACTTTTGTAAAAAAAAATAAATATATATATATTTTTTTCTCTCACATTTTTGTTATTTTTAGAGTACAATTTTTTACATTTAGCCTAATAAACGTGCCACTGTCCTTAGGTCCCTTCTATCCTGGGAGGGATTCCCTGCTACACCTTCCTAGATCTTGTGTAAGAACTTCACTGAATACTATATGAATTAAAGCTGGGACAGGCAACTTCAGTCCTCAAGGGCCAGCAACAGGTCAGGTTTTCAGGATATCCCTGCTTCTGCACAGGTGATGCAGCCTTTGATTGAGTCACCTGTGCTGAATCCGGGATATTCTGGAAACCGACCTGTTGGTGGCCCTTGAGGACTGGAGTTGCCGTCCCTGAGTTAAACGGTACACTATGCCCCATTGCCTATTTGTATTTGCAGCAGTGACGGTGAAACATTTTTTTTTAACCCATTCACTGCTAGAAGGTCCAAAAACATTGTGCGAGGCCTGAGGCATCCCTTTTCCAGACATCTGCTTCTTTCATAATCAATTATATACCGATTTAGGCCTTGGGGTAAGGCAGCCATCTTTAATGTGAACCACAAACATGCATATTGTTTTTTTTTTCTCCTGGTAGCTTCAGTTGCTTTATTTTAAAATGCAGTAATTTAAACACTATTTACTATCATGTCTTGCAGTTTTCAATTCAACCGAAAAGATAGGGAAGCGCAGATAAGCTACCCCCAGACACATTATATTATATATAAAAAACACACATTTTGAATAGGACACAGGAAAAGCCATTTTTTTTTTCTTTTAAACAATGAACCTCAAGTTTGAATAAGAAAGAAAAACAACGTTGCCAAGAGTTTTCTAATGCTGTGGTATGTGCATAATTCACCTCTCCCAGACTGTGTCTTAGCAACGGACACAAACCCCGACACAGTCACCTTATTCATGTGCCTTGTGAAGGGAGCGTTTCCGACTCCGAGCGGGGAGCGGGAACTACACAGGAATCCATTCTATTTACAGTATCTGTATCCCAACACTTGGCCGATCAGAAATAAAGGGTAACTGGGCCATCTCCCCATTGCAGAGCGGGTCCGGACTGACGCTTTCCATGGAGCGCAGCACGGGTTTTATTTCACCGATATTGGTGCGAGAAAGGGAATTCTGTGCGAGGCTTGGTCACCACCAGTACGCAGAAAGGCAAACACGGATAGAACTCATTTTATCCATCAGCACCACTAATCATCAGGAAATACAATATATGATTAAACTGTGTCTCCAAGTGTATACAGGTCTCCAAGTCTGATGTTTAATCTGCCGTACGTAGCACCTTCTCCGTGTAATAATTCTGCTGCTAGACACCAGGATGCCTCAAAAACATTTTCTTTGTTCACCTGTAATTATCATGAGCTATTAAAACCCTTCCTTCCTGTGCAGCCTGCAATGCAACAGAGGCTCATGGTTTTTGACTTCTCATCCGGAAAAGGTCATATTTAGTGGCAGGTGTGTAATTAGACGAAGTACAGTTTATCAGTATTTTCATGGCAGCAGCTCTGCAGAGTAAAAGTCACTTTAATCACAGCTTGTAATAGCAAATGGGCCGAAATTATTTCAAAATTAGATATATTCAAATACTTTCGCGGAGGTGAAGTTAAAGTTTAATTTCCGATGACGGCATCTCGCACAGCGCTGCTCCTCACAAGGAGAAAAAGGAAGCAAATACTGTAATACAAATGTGGGCAGTAAGGTGAGGGCCGCAGACAGCTTTCCCTACCTGCCCTCCCCCCCGTCTAACGCACCTCCTCGCTCTCTCCACCATCGGCTGGCCAGGCCTGGGACACGCCCCTGCACTCCTACCATTGGCGGCCCAAGTACAGAACACCAGCTTTTTAACCCAAGTTCCTTCTTCAGGTGTATTTAAGGTGGACCACTCTTAGAGACTGAAAAGCAAGCCCCGTATTCATTAGGGCCGCTCAGCTTGCAACCAAAATGTGAGATTTTCCCACTGGAATTGCTATTTTTTGCTTGTAAATCTCAGACAATGGATGGCACCGAACCAGCCGCATGTTTAATCAGGATCAGTAGCAGTATGATAAAGCAGCGCTTTGCATTTCTTGAGGCTTACTTTAACCCTTTAAGTGCCGGAGGCCCACTGCGGCACCGCCATTCCCGTGAACGCTCCGGCACAGACGACGGAAGGGTCCTCGTTCTGCGCAAACGCGATCTCCACCGCAAAAATGAGTAGTACGATTATGTCGTAACGGTCTACCTCTTGGGGCCCCTGGAGCGCCACACCCCGTGACGTGGCCCCTGGAGCGCCACACCCCGTGACGTGGTAACTACATGTGGGGGCACCCAAAGGGGTCAGAAATACTTTTGCCATTTTCAACACGGTTTTTACATTTAAAATGTGTCGCTCCTTTCAGGAGATACAAGCAAGAGGCCAAAATGGAGCTCTACCCGGGGCCCACTGCGGCCTCAACGTTACTAAGGTCAGAAGCTAGAGATTAAGAAATCCTGATTTGTAACACTGAGTAAACATTCTTTATTAAACAAGAGTAGGATGTGCTCGGGGGCCAAGATATTAACATTATATGAGTTAATCGCAGAGGCTTCTGGATTGCACGAGTTAGTTCCACCCCGTCACGATGTACAATAGATACAGTAAAAGGGTGTGGAGCAGAACGTTTCAGGTTATTGTAGTTTTTTTTTTTTTTTTTTACCCTAGCCCACGTCTTGCCTATATTTTGTTCACTGCTTTATCCATTGTATACCCTGCTCATTTATGTAACTGTATTTGTAAACATGTATTATTTGTCTTAACTCTGTGCCCAGGACATACTTGAAAACGAGCGGTAACTCTCACTGTATTACTTCCTGGTAACACATTTTATAAATAAATAATACATTTTGATGTGTAGCTAGTACAGGTAATTCTATAGAGCAGGAGGGTGACCTGTGCTGAAGCAGGGATATCCTGAAAACCTGACCACTGGAGTTGGCCGCCCTGCTATAGAGGAGTATTATTTAAAGTTTTTGTGCTGTACATTACTGCAAATAATGACCAGCATTACCTCGCAAGTCATGCCAGCGTGATGAGTTTCCCTGTTGTACTCAAGAGATTATTAGGCACTAACAAGACCTTTTACAGAGAATAGAAAATAGTACATTTCTTTACAAATTTACAAAACAGTTTTGCATTCAGATCTTCTAATGAAATATATATATATATTATATATATAACGGAAATAGCCGTGTTAGTCCAGTTGTGATAGTGCAGAATAAATTAATTCTTCAGTATTAGGTGATACCTTTTTTATTTGGACTAACAATTGCTGACCTGAAGAAGGGAGGAAAACTCTCGAAAGCTTGTCCTATGACATACTGTATATACTGGGTGATAATGATGAAAGGCAGGGTTGCAGACCTGCCTAAGGCCTTGCCCCCGCTGCCTACTACAGCGTCCGCTGCACGGACGAGAGCCCTCCCCTCAATGGCGCCGAGCCCGCTGCGATTAGGCACGCCCCCCCGGCGGTTCAGCCAATGAGGGCGAACCTGCCGGGTGACGTCATGGCCACGCCCCGTCACTCCCCCGCCACGCCCCCTCGGTCTCTCTTCCTGCAGTAAGCTGCAGACCGGGGAATCGGCTGAACGCGCTGCCAATCTTGCGGGCGCGCGTTACAGCGGCGTTACCGGGGCCTTAGCCTAAGACATGTGAATGTGCTCACAAGTGATCTTATTATTTGCTGTATGCAATACGGTGGAGGTTTCTTGTTGCCTTTTTCACCCACCATAACTTAAAACGTGATGGTAGTATTTTAAAAAGTATTATTCATTCTGATGATAAACTTTGAGAAGTATTCCATTCTTAATAAAACCTTGTACAGATGCGATACAGAAGGAAGAAGCCGTGGAAAGCAGGTAACCATCACAACAGCGATTATATTACATGGAAAAAAATTTAATGGTCCCAAATATATATTCAACAACTCGGCATACACTCAGGGTGGACAGAAATAATAATTAAAAAAAAAGAATCATATAAAATCATGACAAAATGACCACATCTAGAATTCCACTCAATCTTTAATCAAGAAGGGATGGAGCGTCCGTCCTGCCCCCCCTCCCTACACTCCAAACGAAATCTGCAGTTTTAAGGGCAAAAGGGGAACAGCTAAAAAAAGGGGGCGACGCGTTTTACTCCGCGCTCCCCACCGGGGATTTTAAAACTAGTTGTGGCGTGACAAAATGTTCAGGGTGTGGGAATCTTCCTGGCAGGCACACTGCCCGAAAAGAGCTGCTGGCATTCTCTGTGGCTGCAGAAAACCCTCTCCGGACCGCTGTATCCTTCCAAGAACCGCGTTCTGTAAGCAGATTTCCTAATGGAGCAACTGACCCGCCAATCCAGAGTTCAATTACAAACTCCTGCCCTGTTGGCTATTTTTTTGTTTTCTTTTTCCTTCCCTGAGAAAAGGGCATTATGCGGTCTAACGGGGAGAGTAGAAATCGCCGGGTCCTGGCTTTCCTTGGTGTATTTCTCTCTCCTCCCGCTCCTATGACTTGGCACTTGATGAGCAGAAACCTACGTGTTCATGTTGGTGTGTGTCACACACGCGCACACAGGCTGCTGCGGTGGCGGCGGTGGCTGGGGAGTTTCTGTTCTTGTGGGAGACCAGTCACTAGTTATTGACAGATGTTCTCAAAGCAGTTGCTGGTATTAAGACTCGAGCCTCGCTTTCTTTGTGAGTGGTAAAGTCTCTTCTTTATCCTCTGCATCTTCGTCTTCTTCCTCCTCCTCCTCCTCGTCGTCGTCTGGATAATCCACGAGTCCTACAAGGCCACCCTGAAGACAAAAGGGTATCAGAGTTAGATTGTCTGAATAGTTTAAAAAGTTGGCCCTTGTTTTAGGAGAACAAAGTGCATTGCTGAGTGATGTAAATTATCTATATACTCTTCAAGCTGCCGTTTAAATAATAAAATAAAAAAATCCATTCAATATGTGCATCAATACAATCTGCACAGTGACACGTGATTGGCTAAGCGCAGATCCCCCAAAATTTATTTTTGTGTTTTTTGCCATCACATACAAATCGCACACTGACACGGATTGGCTACATGCGCAGATCAAGGTATGCGAGCTAATACAACTAGCCACAGCAGCAAGTGATTGGCTAACGATCACATCCAATATGTGCACAATACAATCTGACACAGACCACGTGACTGGCTAGCTGCAGATCAATATATGTGCATAATACAATTGCACCACAGACAGTGAGTGGCTAAGCTGCAGATCAATATGTGCATCAATACAATCTGCACACTGACACGTGATTGGCTAAGCTGCCGATCGATGGTTCTCCTGTAATCGATCGCCGAGGTTATTTAATTCACAGTTAGGGCTGCACAAGAGTACCCAGGATGCAAAGTTCTGTGGGGGAGATCATGTGACCAGGCAGGTACTAGATACAATTGGTGCACTGCTAGAGAGAGGGCGGGGCTCAAGAGCCAGAATCTGTCTCAGATGAGGAAGGGGGTGTGACTTTGTAAATGGTTTCTATAGAAACAAAAATGCTCGTTACATTAGAATACATTAAAAATGTCTTTACATTTTTTTTTAAATGCTACAAGTATTTTCTCACAGTACAGAACTGATTACAAAAAACCACACGTAAGATATTGTTTGAACTGCAGCTTTAAAGGTGCAACTTATTTTCAATTTGTTAAAGATTTACTCACCATACGGTACAAAGCGTGCAGTTTCACCGTTCTACTTTTTTGCTGTTCAGCGATTTTAAAACGGTTTTATTCCTGAAATACGAGCCCCCTTCCCCCCCCCCCCCAAAAAAAAACATGACCCAGCCCCTCCCACACGGGACATCTTGGGACTTCAAAGCACCCCATTTCAGAGACCTAGCATAAAGCCATCTCTGAAATGTTAGCAAGGAAATCAGCTGTTCTTCCTGGTGGGGGGGAGCACATCAGACTACATGGCGTAGGTTACCCTGGGGCACGCGCTACTTCAGGCCTTTTTAAATAAAGATTGAATTGACTTCAAAAAACTGTTGGAAAAAATGTTAAAAAACAAAAACAAAATTGGTAATCTGCTTTGTAGCGTCACAGCGAGCGCTCTGCCAAGATAGGTCATATGTGGTGGCGAACGGCAGCCGTTAACATGGCGGGCAAAAACTAAATATAGTAAAAGCAGAGACGGACAACGATAATGCTGAATGGTTTTATTAAACTAAATCACCACTGCAGCCTCATGACGGGGGGTTGTGGGTAAGATAGAAACTTGGCCAACACATTAAAGGGATTCGACAGTGCAGGATAGACACACAAGGTAGCTACAATATGGGGGACTCCAGGGACCATGCAAAGCCACCCCACGTTCCAGCAATTTAGGGAAACGAGGAGGCTCTGGGGTTATTATCTGCGTCTATGTCCAAAGTAATTGCTTTGCGGCACTGCCAGTCCGGTGCGCTGGTAGAATTACCTTTGTAGTAATAGCTGCCGTCTGAGGTGTGCTTTTGGAAATGGGCCCGGGAGATTCTGGGGAACCTGGAGACCCCGGGGAGCCGGGAGACCCTGGCAGGCTGCTCGCTGTTGATTGGTTGGTGAGGTTTGCCTTCGTTCCTCCAGAAAAGGAGAGCTTAAAACTTGGGCTCTGGCGGCCAGTCACGCTGGGCTTTAGAAGCACCTCCTTCTCGTCACTCTCTTTCACTGAAAGTCATTGGAAAGATGCTTCAGCGCGTTATACTCCGCGCCGCCACGTACTCATATTTCACAGGTATTAATAAAACTAATTGCTGGTATTAAAACGAGCAATCCAAGGGGCGATTTTTTTATTTTTTTATATACGTAGGCTTGTAGCAGAGGGTTTCCGGAGCTGAACCCCGGTAATTTCGGCTGCGGGGACCCCCTGCTTCCCGGGATACATACCTCTGTAGTAGGTGCCGGTAGCAGCTCAGGCTGGGCTAGCTGGGGTTTAACGGTCCTGTGGGCCAATAGGACGCCTCACTAGGTGACATCACAGCTTCTTATTGGCCCGCAGGGATCGGGAGCTTTGAAATGCCGCCATTACGTGAACCCGAGCGGCAACTGGCACCCCCTGTCCGGAAGCAGGGGGTCCCTGTAGCTGAAATGAATGGGGTTCAGCTCCAGAGACCCCCTGCTTCAATCCTACGTATAAAAAAAATGGAAAAAGAATCTGCCGGCGTGACGCGCTCCATTACCACCCACGCATAATAATGTGCCCAGGTACTGGCAGGCAAGACATGTTAACGCAGTCTTCATGTAGTCCTGCTTAGCTCTTCCAAAATCCTCCTGATCATATATATCTGAGAAATATACATATATAAAAACTTAAAATCACCGTGGAAACCTTCACAACTATTTCTGCAAAGAAGTTTTACAGGGATTTTAAAAAAGAGCGGATTTCGGAGTCTCGCCACTATTATTACAGAGTTATTATATCCCCAGTAAGGTACAGCCATACTGCACTCAACTAGCTGCTTTTTATGGGTATTGTAAGTCATTTAATTTAGAATACTGCATTGATGCTAACAGTTCAATAATCTAACTCAGTGTTTCCCAACTCCAGTCCACCTGTGCTGGAGCAGGGATATCCTTAAGACTGACCTGTTGGGTCCCCGAGGACTGGAGTTGCGGAAACCTGAGATTCTAGATGATTAATAGTCCATACCTATTCTACAATGGCAGATATATTTGACTGCAAAAATGTTTCTATCATATTCTCAGAACAATGAGAACTGCAGAGATTCCAAACAAATGTAGATGGGTTACCTTTTATGGGCCCTTTAACATGAAATTATAGTGTACAGAGATTAAAAATAACCTCATAGGTATCTGGAAGTGTAATGTCCACTACAAATTAATCTATGAAGAACCCCAATGTTGGTTACCAAAGGTATAACAAACCCAAAATCAAACTACTGGATCTTTTAACTACAATTAAATAAGTGACAGGGATTAAAAGGGAAACCGAGATTTCATGAGTGGAAAAAAAACCCCATTAAGATAATTCCTTTAAAAATGTAGGCATATCAGGATTAAATTTAATATTTCTATGAATCCGCGCTTGTTCTTGTGATGTATTTGATGCGCTGGTAGAGGGGGAACAGAGACGCCTGTCTCGCAGTGATTGGGAGTTATTTTAAGAGCACTAGTTACTGCAGTAGTTACAGAAGGGCAGCTTTAGAATATTTATATTATAATACTAGGTTATATATATAATATATACCACACACACACCCACACACACACACACACACACACACACACACACAACACACACACACACACACACACACACACACACACACACACACACACCACCACACCACAACTTATAATGGTGACACTAAGCTCTGTGCATGAGCGATCAGGTATAACGGATAGCTTCAGACAGCGTTGAAAGTCGGTATATAGAATCCAAAAAGCACTCTTGCTCTTGGCAATTTTTTTTTTAATGGTTATTGTATTTTCACACCTATCACTTATTTACCATCACGTTTTACTTGATGTTTGTTCATCACTATATGTTCTTCGGAGGACTTTCTGATTAGCACAATAGCACGCTATAGGTTACATTGTGTCAGACCCTATGCTATTTTCTGCCCTTATGTTCACACTCTCCCATGTTAGTCATAAAGCCGCTGCTCATACATCACACAGCCGCTGCTCATTCACACCAGCCGCTGCTAACAGCCGTGCTCATTACATCACACAGCCGCCTGCTCATACTCACACAGACGCTGCTCATACTCAGCACAACGCTGCTCTTACATCACACAGCCCGTGTCATACATCACACAGCCGGTGCTCTAATCACACAGCCGCTGCTATCATCACACACCCGCCTGATCATACAGCCGCTGCTCATACATCACACAGACGCTGCTCATACATCACACAGCCGCGCCTCATCATCACACAAGCTCGTGCTCATACATCACCAGCCGCTTCATACAGACGTGATACAGATCACACAGCGTGCTCATACATCACACAGCCGATGCTCATTCAGCCGCTGCTCATACCATCATGATACAGCCATGCTCCCCGCTGCTCATACATCACAAAGCCGCCTGCTCTACATACAGCGCTGCTATGACATACACAGCCGACTGCTCATTCAGCCGCTGCTCATAATCACACAGCGCTGCTCATACACCCGCTGATAATACATCACACAGCGTGCCTCACACAGCCGACTGCTCAGACATCACACAGGCGCTGCTCAACAGCCGGTGCTCATACATCTACACACGCCGCTGCTCACACAGCGCTCTCATACATCACACAGCCGATGACATAAACACAAAGCATGCACTCATACAGCCGCTGCTCATACATCACACAGCCGCTGCTCATACAGCCGCTGCTCATACATCACACAGCCGCTGCTCATACATCACACAGCCGCTGCTCATTCAGCCGCTGCTCATACATCACACAGCCGCTGCTCATACATCACACAGCCTCTGCTCACTCAGCTGCTGCTCACTCAGCCGCTGCTCATACATCACACAGCCGCTGCTCATACATCACACAGCCGCTGCTCATATATCACACAGCCGCTGCTCACACAGCCGCTTCTCATACATCACACAGCCGCTGCTCATACATCACACAGCTGCTGCTCATTAGCCATGCTCATACATCACACAGCCGCTGCTCATACATCACACAGCCGCTGCTCATACAGCCGCTGCTCATACATCACACAGCCGCTGCTCATACATCACACAGCCGCTGCTCATACAGCCGCTGCTCATACATCACAGAGCCGCTGCTCATACACCCACTGCTCATACATCACACAGCCGCTGCTCACACAGCCGCTGCTCATCAATCACACCAGACGTCTGATAATACATTCACACAGCCGTGCTCACACAGCGCTGCTCATACATCACACGCCGCTGCTCATACATCACACAGCCGCTCCGCTCATACATCACACAGCCCTGCTCATACACAGCACGCTGATCATACATCACACAGCCGTGCTCAACATCACATAGCCGCTGCTCATACATCACACAGCCGCTGCTCACTCAGCTGCTGCTCATACATCACACAGCCGCTGCTCACACAGCCGCTGCTCATACATCACACAGCCGCTGCTCACACAGCCGCTGCTCATACATCACACAGCCGCTGCTCATACATCACACAGCCGCTGCTCATACATCACACAGCCGCTGCTCATACAGCCGCTGCTCATACATCACACAGCCTGCTCACATCAACAGCCGCTCTCTATACATCACACAGCCGTGCTCATTCAGCGCTGCTCATACATCACACAGCCGCTGCTCATACATCACACAGCCGCTGCTCATACATCACACAGCCGCTGCTCATTCAGCCGCTGCTCATACATCACACAGCCGCTGCTCATACATCACACAGCCGCTGCTCATACATCACACAGCCGCTGCTCACTAGCCGAGCTCATACATCACACAGCCGCTGCTCATACATACACAGCCGCTCGCTCAGGGAAACCCCAAAGGTCAGTCTTAAGGAATATAGCCCGCAGCCAGCACAGGGGCTCGTGAAAGATGACTGAGTCCGCGCTGATTGACCCACACTGGTGCGGAGCAGGGATATCCTTAAGACCTGACCTGTGGGTTCCCGAGACTGGAGTTGCGGAAACCTGTGAGATTCTAGATGATTAAATAGTCCATACCTATTCTACAAGGCAGATATTTTGACTGCCAAAATGTTTTCTATCATATTCTCGAGAACATTGAGAACTGCAGAGATTCCAAAACAAAATGTAGATGGGTTACCTTTTTATGGGCCCTTTAAATGAAAATAGTGTCACAGAGATTAAAAATACACTCAAGTATCTGGGGAAGTGTAATGTCCACTACAAAATTAATCTATGAAGAAACCCCAGTTGGTTACCAAAGGGTTAACAAACTCCAAAATCAACACTGGATCTTTTAACTACAATAAATAATAGGACAGGTAAAATTAAAAGGGAAACCGAGATTTCATGGTGGAAAAAAACAAAAAAAACCTCCATAATGATAATTCCTTTAAAATGTAGGCATATCAGGTTATAATATAATATTTCTATGGATCCGCGCTTGTCTGTCTGATGTATTTGATGCGCGGGTAGAGGGGGAACAGAGACGCCTGTTCGCAGAGAATCGGGAGTTATTTAAGAGCCTAGTACTGCAGTAGTTACAGAAGGGCAGCTTTAGATATTTTATATTATAATACTAGTTTATTTATAAATATAACCCACACACACCACACCACACACACACACACAGCACACACACACACACACACAACACACACACCACACACACACACCACACACAACACACACACACACACACACAATTATAATGGTGACACTAAGCTCTGTGCGTAGCGATCCAGGTATAACGGATAGCTCTCCTGACAGGTTGATAGTCGGTTATATGAACAAAAAAGACATCTTGCAACTTTGGCAATTTTTTTTTTTTATGTGTTATTGTATTTTCACACCTATCACTTATTTACCATCACGTTTTTACTTGATGTGTTCTCACTATATGTTCTTCGGAGGACTTTCGATTAGCACAATAGCACGCTATAGGTTACATTTGTAGCCAGACCCTATGCTATTTGTCTGCCTATTGTTCACACTTCTCCTCATGTTAGGCTCATAAAGCCGCTGCTCATACATCTCACACAGCCAGCTATGCTTCATTCATCACACAGCCGCTGCTCATACAGCGCTGCTCATACATCACACAGACCGCTGCATCATACACCGTCATCATCACACAGCCGCTGACTCATTCATCACACAGCCGCTGACTCAGCATCATACAGACATCGCTGCGATAACCTTCACACAGCCGCTGCTCATAGAATCACACAGCCTGCTCATGATCAGCACAGCCGCTCGCATACTAGCGACTGCTCAACACATGCCGTCTTGCTCCTACATCACCGTCAGGGCTCATCATCACACGCCGTGCCATACATCACCACAGCCAGCCGCTTTGCTCATCATCACAGCCGCTGCTCATACATCACAAACTTTGCATTACATCACACAGCCGACTGCTCATTCAGCCGTGCTCATAGCCATAACTAGCCGATGCTCACACAGCCGCCTGCATACACGAATCCCAACGCTGCTACATACCAGCCGATGCTCATACATCCACACACGCCGCCCTTGCTCATTCAGCGCGCTGCTCATACATCACAAGCAGCTGCTCTACACTCCCGCTGCTCATCGCTAGAAATCACACAGCCGCTCTCACACAGCCGCTGCTCAACATCACACAGCCGCTGCTCACACAGAGGTCCATCAGTCAGCTGCTGCAACTACCGAATGCTCATACATCCACCAGACGCTGCTCATACATCACACAGCACGCTGCTCTCAGCGCTGCTCATACATCACACAAGCCGGCTCAACAGCCGCTTGCTTTTCATACATCACACAGCCGCTCCTGCCCTGTCATACATCAACAGCCGCTGCTATTCGCTCATCATAATCACAGCCCTGCCTGGTATACATCACACACGCCCTGCTCACACAGCAGCTGCTTCACTACAGCCTGCTGATCTATACATCACACAGCCGTGCCATACATCACACAGCACTGCTCAATCACAACAGCCGCTGCTCACACAGCCGCTTCTCATACATCACACAGCCGCTGCTCATACATCACACAGCTGCTGCTCATTCAGCCGCTGCTCATACATCACACAAGCCGCTGTCTTACATCACACAGCCGCTGCTCATACAGCCGACTGCTCATATCATCACACAAGCCGCTGATCATTAAATCACACAGCCGCTGCTCATACGCCGCTGCTCATACATCTACACAAGCCGTGCTCTCCCGCCGCTCATACATCACACGAGCCGTCATGCCTATACACCCAGCTGCTCATACATACATCACACAGCCGATGTCACATCAGCGTGCTCATACATCACACAGCCGCTCTGCTCATACCATCAAAACAGCCGCTGCTCACTCACAGCCGCTGCTCATAAACCATCATCACAGCCGCTGCTCATTAACATCACACAGCCGCTGCTCATACATCACACAGCCACGCTCATACAGCCGCTGCCATAACATCAAACAGCCTGCATCATACATCACAAGCCGCTGCATACGATGCACAGCCTTTCATACATCACACAGCCGCTGCTCATACATCACACAGCCGCTGCTCACTCAGCCGCTGCTCTAGTACTTTAATATTTTATTTTAGTTCTCTGCTTGTTTTTAATCTAATGAATCATTAAAAGTTATACCGTAATTCCCTCTAGTGGAGGTCCTTGAGTGCATCATATGGGGAACCCCTTTCTGTAAATATTATCTGATGTATTTTATCATGCGCGTTTTAGGCAAGTTTAGTACTTTTGCAGTAAAAGCCACAACCCATGCTTAGGATGTGCAATATAAAAACATTAAATTCCTATTCAATTGCAAGTACTCTATACAAAATACATGGTCCTTTTTTTTTTTTTTAGTAACTGAATAAGCATTCACATGAAACAAAATGAAGCAGAATGTCCGCACACATCCAGCATTATATACCAGATACCTACATTTCTTTCTTTCCATGAATTTACTGATCGGATCCATCAGATCTTCATCAATCTTTCTTTTTTCAGAGGGAAGCACCACTGGATCACCGTCTTCAAGGTCGTCCTCGTCGGTGTTAAACCACATCTCCTCTTCATCTTCCAGCGAGCGGGCGTCTCGCCTGTATCTGTGGTTCCGAAGGATTGATCGCATGCTGCGGAGGATACAATCAGTGTCAGAGCACGGCCCCTGCCTGCAAGAGCTGGATGTTACAAGCAGCCTAAAGAAACAAACTAAAGATCACTTGTAATAAAACACTTTTCCTGCCTGTTTGTAAGAGTCGCCCAAATCCTTATTAATAGCAGACTGCTGGAGGACGTTATAATGGTGTGACCAGGGAAACCGGGATAAGGAAAGGCGATTGGCATGATGACGGCGAACTAGAATGATACCTTAACGGAGCTCACTGGGAAAAAACCTTTGTGCAAACTGAGAGGAAAAGGAATGAAATTAGTAAAATGTGCTGAATTTGCTCCAATGCGCACAAAGTATTTAAACTTAGAATAAACAAATGCGACGTCTATTGGGTTATTGTATTTTAACCCCTGCGCTACCCCTGGGGCGTGCAGTGCCACGCAGGTCTCCTCCATATCAAACGCGTACACGGAAACCTGTGATGCTCTGGCACAAGGTATACCCCAGGGGTCCTCAGGGGTCATCTACACGGCAGGTATTGGGGATATCCCTGCTCAGTCATTATGATTGAGCCACCTGTGCTGAAGCAGGGGTATCCCCAAAATCTGACCTGTAGGTGACCCCTGAGGACGGGAGTTGGCCACTTATGGAATACAGTCACATTAAAGGAAAGATATAACCCAATATATAAAAAATTTAAAAAGTACTAAACATGAAATACCTGTCAAGTTTGGGGTTATCTTGTCTCTCCCGTTGTTGATCATATCGTAGTTTAAGTCCTTTAAAGGTTTGAACATAATCAACATCCTCCAACGCCTTCCAGTAATTCTCAATGACATGCGCGGTTAACGATTTGATATCTTCCTGCAGGAAAACACATGCAAATTGGAAGTGTTAGACTGAACCGCCGCGGGGTAAGGAACGGTCTTCTCAAGTGAACATTGTGCATTGGTTCAGCTTCAAGTTACATGCATCCGGTTCTAAAAAACAGAGGCATACAATATTTACTAAAGAATCTATTCCTTGCACAAGAATGGATGTATATAATGTATAGAAACTATAAATAAATATATATATATATATATATATATATCGGGCAAAGAACTTTTTTTTTAATATAGCTGCCACTAAAAAAAAACTCAGAAAGAAACCCACATATCTGGCCGATGGGTCTCACACAGAAAGTTGTTGCGTCGTTTACACTTTCTATTGGCTGCCGGAACAAAACCTGACGCTGCGGCCATTTTGTGCGCCTAGTGGGGAAAAAACTGCTCGCCGCTCTGGAACGAGGGGAGGTGGGAAAGTAAAAAAAATGATATCTATTATATATCGGTATATCTTTACGGGACCTTTCCTGTCCATGCACGGCGGGGTTGGCTGCAGTTCTTTCTGGCAGTTAGGGGGTTAATAAGAGCGCAGGGTAAGGTTTCCAGGTTATGAGACACAGTGATGGAATACTTACCACTCGAACATATTCACAGATTTCTATGATGGCAGAGTTCATGAGGTTATACCGGGAGCCGTTATTGAGAAATGCCTTCACCACGGGTTCAAACAAGAAACTTTTTATTATATAACGGTTATAAAATTCATCCTTCAGGCCAACAATCTTTCTCATAAATCGCAGGGCACCTAAAACAAACAAACATAAATATATCTTATACAAACACACACCACCCAAAACACACACAACACACACACACACACACACACACACACACACACACACACACACACACACACACACACTTTTACATTTGATGCTGTAGCACTACAGATAGCTGTTATTTTATTGTTTCAGTAAGAGAAATGCCAATGTTTCTCACACAGAAAGGACTTTTGCCGTCGATTGATCTCATGTATAATAAATGATTGGAAGGGATGTTACAATAATAACAGTACAGAATGAGTTCTCTGTCTGTGGCATTCTAACCCCACATATATATGTATGTATATTTAGAACAAGATTATGAGAAGACACCTCGCAGCACGTACTGATGAATGAACTGTAAAGTGTTTTCTGACATGAGAAAGGTGTCTTATTGCAAAACACCACTTGGTAAACATGGGCTTGTGATCGGGCATGCAAGTCCCTGGCACCCAGACGGTCAGTGTTAATAAGAACAGCAGTCTCATTATTAGACACTGCAGACAGCTCAGGTGGTGCCTGTAGAAGGACATTAGTCAGGTTTGGTTATGCCCTTTAATACACCACTTTATTTATACTCAGTTATACAGAAACCGGGCATACGAGCTTTGCCTAGCTCAGCAACCAGGAGCAGACTGACTGAGACAGAGGCCTGTAGCATCTCTGGGTGCTGTATATGCTCTGCTATAATGCATATAAAGAGGCAATTCATTCTGCCTGCAAGCCCCTTCATACACAAACTGCTCTGGGACTGCAAGTGAGAACACGTGTGTTGCACTAATCTTAAAACTGCAAAACCGGTGGGATATTGCAGATGCAAATTGTACAAGCAAGGACACTTTACATAAAAAAATACAGGCCTTTTCAGGCTGCATAACTAACTAAACCTCATAAAAAGCTTTTAGCAAACATAGACGAAAGAAAAAAAGGGTATATAGATAATACAAAGAACAAGGGGACAAAATACATCATTTGAGCACATTGAGGCAGGGCTTGTAAGTGTCCCTAACCGGGTGAGATAAAGCAGCAGCTGCGGAACTTACATAAGGCCAAGAAGGAATGTGCTGAGGCCATGAGGACCAGCACTCTGCGCAGAATGTCCTTGTTGATGATGTAGTTCTTTATATGGTAGGTGTGATGTTCAACGCAAAACGTTAGTAGTTCTAATATCAACGCCAGCAGCTGGGCTGTCTGATAATCATCTGAAGCAATAAAGGAGAGCGGTTACCATATCCCGCGCAGCCCGCAAACGGCTCAATCACTTCAATAGCAAAGACATTATCTTTCTGTACACAATAAAAATATGGATTTCCAAACTTCAGCCAATGACTTTGGGCTTTGTAACCCCTTTGTCAGTGTGGTCTGCTGCACCAGTGGGGGTGTGTGAGGGGAGGTGCAAAGGGAGGTGTGTGGGTGCGGGGGGAGGTGTGAGAGTATGAGGGGAGGTGTGGGAGAGCGGGGGCAGGTGTGGGGGAGCGAGGGAAGGTGTGGGGGAGCGAGGGGAGGTGTGGGAGTGCGAGGGGAGGTGTGGGAGTGCGAGGGGAGGTGTGGGGGAGCGAGGGGAGGTGTGGGGGAGCGAGGGGAGGTGTGGGTGAGCGAAGGGAGGTGTGGGTGAGCGGGGGGAGGTGTGGGTGGACCACGAGCCCTCAAGAAGATGGGAGGACAACAGACCTGACAGCTGAGGTCGCCACGGGAGTCTCCACCGCAGGCCACGTGACGTCCCCCCTTCCATGGAGCCGCATGGACGCGCCGTCCGCTCCGCTGACACGGGTGGCCAAAGGGACAGCACCGCCAGCCTCCCCCCTCGGGGACGGCCACCAGCGCCTCCCGTCCCGGGCACCGCCCCCACCCCCCCGCGCCCGAAGACAGGGGTAAGCGCTCCCTATCTGGCATATTCCCATCCCCCTGAGGCGCGACACAACCGGCACTCACGCCGAAGGCGGCCTCCTCCCGGATCCCCTCCCTAGGCTCGGGGAGAGGCCCGGGGCTTCACCGGGTGAGGAAGTGAACGGCCCAGAGGGGCGGGAGGGGATAGCGGGGAGGGCACGGGGGGGATAGCGGGGAGGGCACGGGGGAGATAGTAAGGGGCAGGGATGGGTGAGCTCAGAGAAGCCAGACTCGGGGGAGAAGGGGGGGGGGGGGGGGGGCAGCGGTAGAGGCACCCCCTCCCTCGTCAGAGCGGCCCTCAGAGCCGCGGCAGCGAGAAGGTAGGGCGGGGAGAGAGCCATAGTAGCTCGCGGTGTTGGGGGCTAGTCGGGGGTGGTACCGATCAGGAGTGCAGCTCTCGCGGAACTTTCAGGGTTGTGGAGGTGGTGTCTGAGTGCCTCTCACGTCTTCGATCCTCTAGGGGACACCGGGAGTAGCTCAGACCAGGCCAAGAGGAGCAGCTGGGGGGCGCCAGTGCTCGATCGAAGCTCTGAAGTTCTTGCTGCTTTCGCCGGGAGCTGTGCTGCGGCGGGGGGGAGCCGGACCGGAGGGGAATCCCCCCTCCCATCTCCTGTCCCGCGGTGACAGGGGAAGCGGAAGCCGGAGGGGAATCCCCCCTCCCATCTCCTGTCACGCGGTGACAGGGGGAAGCCGGGACCGCGGGGTAAATATGCACTGATGCGGCGGCCATTTTTTTTTTTTTAAATTAGCGCGACCCCGTTAGTAACGCGGTGGTCTCGGGGTGGACCCCGAGGACCGCGTTATAACGGGGTTTAGCTGTATATGTTAAGACAAATGGAAACTGTAGGAAGGAGGCCCCTACCCCAAGGAGCTTACAATCTATGAATAACCCCCTATAGATTAAATTGTACAGTTCTAGTAATGTGTAGGAGGCTGCAGCGTGATCCTAAACAGATTTCAGGGTAACATTTTTTTATTAACACAAATAGGGTATCAAATCAGTGACAAAGTTACTGAAAAGTGACACCAGAGAGTATCACGGTTTAGCCAGATGTCCCACGCCCCACAAGGACATTCCCCAGATATCGCCCCTATTAGGGATGCACATATAATAGTCACTTTGACGACATTTGAATATTCATATTCTCACCTGTGTCCGCAGGAAGCTTGGTCTTGATGCTCCTGATATATATATATATATCTCCTTTAACAAAGCCGTTTGTATTCTTACTGTACTGACTGTTTCACATTTCTCTTCTGCTGCATGTTTCTAAGATAACATTTTTTATTTTAGTTTTTTAAACATTTTTAAGCCGTGGAAATATTTTTTTAGAAATAATATGAATATTATAGTATTTTTATACAACATTTGGACTTGTACTGAAACTAACAGAACAAAGGTGGTAGACACGCATCGCGTGACATTGGCGTAGACACCGTGTCACATTGGCGTAGACACCGTGTCATAGCAAATGAATGTCACTTCAGGGATGCAGGTGGCGGAGTATTTGCTGAAGATTGCTTCACTCTGGGTTCGTCTGCCTTGTGATAGCATCTGATGCATGAACAGCTTGTTACCCAAACTCATGAACTCGCTTCCAAGAATACAGTATAATAAAAAGGTTTAACTGTTCGTGTTTCCGTATATCCGGGATCACTCGTGTCACTCACAAGTGATCAGCGATAGCTAACATTTGGCACCGGAGACCCAGCTAATCACCTCTGTCTACATATGTCTTTTTTTCAAACAAAGGTCTGGCACTAAATCTTGTTCGGTTGCATCATTTGTAAATACTACACACCCCGGGTATAATCCAGCACGGCCAACAGGAAGCCGGGCATCTGCAGAAGGCTTCCCTGTGACCGCACAGAAAGCACCGGTTACAGTTAGTAAGGAGAAGGAGCGGCTCAGTGAGTAAAGACACTGGCTGACGCTGAGTTTGAACCTGGTTCAATTCCCGGTGTCGGCTCCTTGTGACCTTGGGCACGTCACTTTATCTCCCTGTGCCTTGGCCACCAAAAACATAGATTGTAAGCTCCACGGGGCAGGGACCTGTGCCTGCAAAATGTCTCTGTAAAGCGCTACGTAAAACTAGCAGCGCTATACAAGAACATATTATTATTATTATTATTAAGAAGGGTTTATGGACAGAAAAGGGACAGCAGGGCACCAAGCCCTGAGCTTTCTGTCTTTGCCCTCATGCTGCTGCAGGGATCTGGAACTCTTCCATGTTACCCCGATCACTTTCAGCTGGTCCAGGAAGGAAATCTCAAAGCCCAGAGCCAGGTTTTTAAATCTCCAGACCCCGGGAGCCCGGTCTAACTGCATTTGGATGAGTTTGAGTCTGTGACTGATTCCAATATGGTGGATATTTCATGTTTAGAACTCCATGCTGAACACTGACATATTTTAGTGAAAGTAGACGTGACTGGGCACATTTATAATGTTCTGACGCTTAGCGACCAACTTCTGTTTTTCACTTTTAAATCTGTGTTTGTAGGGTGTTATTTGCAGAGGTTTCCAACCTGTGCTCTCTCTCAGGATGTCAGGCTTCCCTAGGAACATGGGCCATAGTCAGAACTTTACTCAAGGCCCAAATCATGGTGTGGGGGGTTTGCACTGTTTTTGGTATTATATAGTCTAAGAAAGTAAATCAATGTTATGCTGCATGGTTATTAATTATCTACAATTTTAAAAGCTGTGGGTTTGTTAAAAAATTTAAGCACTAGCACAGCGACTGTATGTTACATACCAAGGATAAGCAAACTGGGGTTTAATACGGCGACAATGCATTTATAAAGGGGCTCACAGTCACAATATATGTGTAAATGGTTCTGCAGTTCTTTAAAGGTTAAGAACAGGCTAAATAACGCAAAACGTATTATTAAGATCACCACAGTAACTATGGAACCACCTTCAAACACTATAGTTCCCACTGTTATAACCTGTGCGCCTGTGTGTACCTGTGTATGCCTGTGTGTACGTGTGTACGTGTGTATGCCTGTGTGTACATGTGTATGCCTGTGTGTACGTGTGTACCTGTGTATGCCTGTGTGTACCTGTGTGTACATGTGTGTGCCTGTGTATGCCTGTGTGTACATGTGTATGCCTGTGTGTACATGTATGTGCCTGTATCTCGTTACAAGGCTCCGGCCCTCACTGGGGTTTACATGATTGTAATTTCCAGGTAACATATTTGTATAAATACAGAAGCCTGCTGGGAGGAAACTGAGGGAGATCATTTCATCTGCCAGTGATTTGCACTGGGGACTTTTATCAGGGAGAAAGTGTGAATTCAGCTAGAGAGAGACAGTAAGAGCTTGTGAAGAGTCTGTGAAGCTGTCTCCCTTCTGCTTCAAATGAATGGAGCTTAAACCTTCCCATACAGAGAGAAGAGAGCTTCCCGGCACACTGGGCAGGGGTTACAGAGAGTCAGACACACCTGTTTATCTTGTCAGTCAAACCATAAAGTGCTCTGTTACTTTCCACTCATTAATCACACAAAGATATATGACTCATACTGTACGAGTGCGTCGGTGCAAGTATTTGCTGTCTTCCTGACATGATTAAAGTGTTATTATTTCAGGCATTGCTGCAGAGCACAGAGAGGCAGATTACCAGAGAAGTGCCCCAAATCCCGGAGCCCCCCAAATCCCGGAGCCCCCCACTGCAAAATACGGGATAACGTGGAATGGGCACAACCCTGGGAACCAATATATAAAACATTAAGCAGGGGTCTCCGGAGCTGCACCCCGGAGATACTTACCCCCGCTGGGGACCCCCTGCTCCCTGAGATACTTACCTCCGCAGGGGACCCCCTGCTCCCTGAGATACTTACCTCCGCAGGGGACCCCCTGCTCCCTGAGATACTTACCCCCGCAGGGGACCCCATGCTCCCTGAGATACTTACCTCCGCAGGGGGCTCCCTGAGATACTTACCCCCGCTGGGGACCCCCTGCTCCATGAGATACTTACCTCCGCAGGGGGCTCCCTGAGATACCCCCGCAGGGGACCCCCTGCTGCCCGGGATACTTACCCCCGCGGGGGACACCCTGCTCCCTGAGATACTTACCCCCGCAGGGGACCCCCTGCTCCCTGAGATAGCATGCCGCTTTAAGAGATAGCATGCCACTTTAAGAGATAGCATGCCGCATTAAGACATAGCATGCCGCTTTAAGAGATAGCATGCCGCTTTAAGAGATAGCATGCCGCTTTAAGAGATAGCATGCCACTTTAAGAGATAGCATGCCGCTTTAAGAGATAGCATGCCATATTAAGAGATAGCATGCCACTTTAAGAGATAGCATGCCGCATTAAGAGATAGCATGCCGCATTAAGATATAGCATGCCGCATTAAGACATAGCATGCCGCTTTAAGAGATAGCATGCCGCATTAAGAGATAGCATGCCGCTTTAAGAGATAGCATGCCGCTTTAAGAGATAGCATGCCACTTTAAGAGATAGCATGCCGCATTAAGAGATAGCATGCCGCATTAAGATATAGCATGCCGCATTAAGACATAGCATGCCGCTTTAAGAGATAGCATGCCGCATTAAGAGATAGAATGCCGCATTAGAGAAGCAGCGCTTTAAGGAGATTAGAATGCCGCATTAAGAGATAGCATGCCGCTTTAAGAGATAGCATGCCGTATTAAGAGATAGCATGCCACTTTAAGAGATAGCATGCCGCTTTAATAGAGAGCATGCCGCTTTAATAGAGAGCATGCCGCTTTAAGAGATAGCATGCCGCTTTAATAGAGAGCATGCCGCTTTAATAGAGAGCATGCCGTATTAAGAGATAGCATGCCACTTTAAGAGATAGCATGCCGTATTAAGAGATAGCATGCCGCTTTAATAGAGAGCATGCCGCTTTAATAGAGAGCATGCCGCTTTAAGAGAGCATACAGCTTTAAGAGATAGCATGCCGCTGAAGAATCCCAAGTAATTAATAATGAATATGAGACAATATTTCAAAGCTGCTTATTTATTTTTGTTGGGTAAGGTGTTAATTGGGAGGTGTACATTGGGTGTACCTAGCGGTGGCATCCATCCTTGTCCACATGGTTATTTTCAGTGGGAAGGAGAGGCCAAGAACTGTAGAAGGATACCAAAGAAGCTTCCTCAGGAGCCGACCTATAGAGCTGAACTCGGGAGCCGACCTCGGGAGCCGTCCTCCGGAGCTGACCTCAGTTGGCCGGTATCATGTTGGGGACATGGGTCCTCCCTGGGACAAGCTCCACAGATTGTGTCACATTGCAGCCAAAGCCTTTAGCGTGGGAGACACTAAGATGGAGGCTCACTGAGCAACGTGCATGTATGTAACATTCAACCACATAATCCCAGTGTGCGTGTCACTTCCGTCCTCTACAGCGCCACAAACTGATTCCCACGCGGAGGACGAGTACCTGGATACATTGATGCAAGATGAAATATATCATAATAATTGCAGAAAAACAAACACTCGAGACCGGTTTCCGTGCGTCACACTTTCCGGATTTAAGCTCGAAATGTTCAACAGTCAAAGTGCAATCTGTAGCAGTGCCATAAAGTGACAATAAAATGGGATCTCGTGCACAAACACATCCAGGTGTCTCCGCAGGCCGCGGTACCCCGCCTGGAACGCCCCCGCTCCCAGCAGATTGCTTGTAGGGATTGCTTTAGTAAAAAATTTTTCCATAATTGCCCGTTAAATGTTTGTTCAGTCACCAGTTACTGTGCAGCGAGATAAGCTTAATACTCATAACATCACCTCCCGGTAATAAATACCAGGGGCGGCCAACACCAGTCCTCACGGGCCACCAACAGGTCAGGTTTTCAGGATATCCCTGCTTCAGCACAGATGGTTCAATCAGTCTGCTGAAGTGCATCAAAGACTGAGCCACTGATTGAGCCACCTGTGCTGAAGCAGAGACTGAGCCCCGTATTGAAGCAGAGACTGATTGAGCCATCTGTGCTAAAGCAGGGATATCCTGAAAACCTGACCTGTTGGTGGCCCGTGGGGACTGGTGTTGACCACTCCTGATATATATCTTTCCCCAGTAAGGAATAAAGCAATGTGTATTGTGAACACGGAGCGATGTCGGTGAGATCGATGCACTTTTTGCGCGTAATGATTTGCGCAATTTGTCTCGCAGTAAAAAGGGGAGCACACGATTGAACCCCTTGAGCCTGCCCCTCTGACACTGGAGGGGTTATTAAACCATGGGTGTGTAGTGTGAGTAAAACAGCAGCATATCTAGTGTTAGGTCTGTAATACAGTGAGCACGCGTGCGCTACCGTGCGCTCGCGGGTCAGTGATAACTGACTGGGAGGCTGACGTTGGTACAGTTGAGAAGCGCGCACAGCCGTGAGCGGTGGCGCGGCAGATCAGAGCAAATAAAAGAATTGTGTATTTTCGCGCTGATGCCACGTCACGTGACGCAGCGAGCCAATCACAGTGCAGCCTAACGCTGTGATGTCAGAGCCACGCCCCCTAGCCACCTGCATCACAGCTTGCAACATATAAACTAAACGCGCACGCCACGCGCCCGCGCGCTCTATATTCCAGACCTTTGAGGCTCTGAACGGCAGTATTTCTTTCTTTAATAAATCTGATTTTGGGGTTTTTTGCAGCGGTACCGCGAGAGACTTTGTTATATAACTGCTCGGGTTTATTTTTGTTTGCTTTACCATCTGGAGCATGAAAGTCCAGTTTGGGCTCAGCGGTCTCCTTCCTAAATGCTGACCTCCTGAAAGTCATTTTAGGAATTCTTTGTTTGCAGTAAAGATGCAAAAGTCAACACGTTATATGTGGCTTTGCTGACTTTTAATTCATGTTTCGTGAAAACCACATGTTTCAGCTGCCACGGCCATCCCTGGCTTTCCCGAATACAAAGGGATGAAGTTTCTTAATTCAGGTAATTACAACTGAAAATTAACCCTTGAGCGGGCCCTTCGAGCATTCAAAGAATGAGATTAAAAGATGCATTGATTGTTGTTGAAGAATACGTGAGTGATTAAGCTGCACTACAGTACAGGCATACCCCGCATTAACGTACGCATATATACATACATACCCCGCATTAACGTGCGCATATATACATACATACCCCGCATTAACGTACGCATATATACATACATACCCCGCATTAATGTACGCATATATACATATGTAGCCAGGTTCCCCCCTGTCATGGCTGACCCCCTCCTCCCTTTCGGCAGACGCTGTGTGCGAGGGAGTGAGGGGGGGCCGCGCGCGAAGGAGCGATCCCTGGTAGCTAGGGACGCGAGCGGCGAGCAGGCCGGTTGCCGGGGACGCGATCGGGCCGTCGCTAAGGCCGCGATCGCGTTGCTACCGGCCCGGCGGCTCGGGAAGCAGGGCGCCGCCATGTTAGGGCTGTTGCGCATGCGCAGTGCCCCAACCCAGCGCGGGAGGACCAGATAGTTCGCGCATGCGCGAGATGAGCATGCCAGCCCCCAGGGTGCATAGGGGCAGAGACACCTGACGCCAGGGAACCAATAGGGCTGAGGGATTTGCCTGGGGAGAGATTGCTACATTTCGCGGGGTTTTGCAGCCACGCAGGCAGTCAGGATCCGGACCAGATAGGGGTAAGAGGTGGATGCAGGGGTCAGTGACCCTCTGCATTAGGCCAGCAGCCCCCAAGGTCCCAGTTAGGTCCTGAGTCATCTAGTAGCTTGTGGAGCTTAGGGACAGGCCCTAGATAGGGACTGCCCCATTTATTGGTTGAATAGACAGGGACACAGTGTTGAAGCCGTGCGGCCCTGTGAGGTGGGTTCTGGGCTCAGGACACCACCAAAGACCCTGCGACAAGGAGTGACATTGTTCGCGCTGGACATTCAACCCACGCGGTGTGGAGGACCACGTCGGATCGTGCGGATTTATATCGCGGTACCCGTGGCTGGAGCCCGGGCAGGTAACCTGCAACTCACGTGCACCAACCAGGCCTATCACCCAACATAGTGGCTGCGCAGTCACACATACACATGTACAGTGGTATTTGACTTCGGGAGCACGAGACATTTGGGTGGGGGTTACTGGACACAGGGTGGGGTCACATTGTGGGTGGTTAGCGTCCGCCGTGACGCCTAGAGGTGGTAGCGTCCGCCGTGACGCCTAAAGGTGGTAGCGTCCGCCGTGACGCCTAAGTGTGGTTAGTGTCCGCCGTGACACCCAGAGTGGTTAGCGCCAGCCGTGGCGCATGATGAGGTTATGTTGTTATGCTGTTATGATGTTATGATGTTACGTGATATGTGTGTTTCCATGCAGTAAAGCCAGTCCTGTTTTATATTCGGTAGTGTTGTGTGGTTGTTTCCTGTGAGGGCCTCCTCCCACTCCGTTGGGATCCCTCCCAGGTGGAGGCGTTGCACCTAGAGATATATGATATGTATGTACCCCAGGTTCCCCAAGCGGAGGCTTAGGCTCCTGAGAGCCACACAGGTTGCACAGCAAGTAGTAGCGGCGGTATTCATAGGGAGCATCCGTTACACATACATACCCCGCATTAACGTGCGCATATATACATACATACCCCGCATTAATGTACGCATATATACATACATACCCCGCATTAACGTGCGCATATATACATACATACCCCGCATTAACGTACGCATATATACAGGCATACCCCGCATTAATGTACGCATATATACATACATACCCCGCATTAATGTACGCATATATACATACATACCCCGCATTAACGTACGCATATATACATACATACCCCGCATTAATGTACGCATATATACAATAGAGGTATATTAGTATTTTATCTGGTAGTGTTAGGACCTGTGAACAGGGTCTGCCTTGATGTGGCTCACGGGCTTACGATGCTTTGGCTAAAGGGTTCCATAAAATGACCCTTTTTAAAGAGAATATATAAGTATTTTACTGTGTATTTTTGTCATACTGGATGTAGCATTGGGCTTCTCTGTTGCTTGTTGTATACATTTGCCACGGGCAATAGCTCTCCTTTTTGACACATATACATATCTATCAGTATATCCTGCGCTCTATGGCGCTTAGATAATGTCACTTGGCGAAGGTCACACGGAGGCGCCCGGTCTCAAACCGTGAGCCACCAATTTAATTTATATCAGGACCAAAGCGGACAATTGTTCTGCCATTTCCTCCCAGAGGGTTTTAGATTCTCGCCCTTTGTCCGGAATGCAAACCAATCTTTATAGAGACTCGCCAATGGTTCACCCGGAATATCTATGTAAGGATACAATGGATGAATAGGTTATATTTAAGAAAGAGAGAAACAAATCTACTCTGATGTAACTTATACATGTGACATTTCCTCCTTCTACACAAATTCTTCCCAGGACCGCTGTAAATTGATATTCTCTGTTCTTTACCACGGCTCCTTGTGTGCTTTTGAAGAAAGAAAGGTTTGTTTTATTTTAGAAAGCATGGGAATACACCGGGTTAGTGGTCCTGGTGATGCTATGTTTCTAGCTGCCGAGAGGAGTTTACATGAAGCAGCGAGAGAACAGAGGGATAAAGTCCGTCTGTCCGAAGGGATAAAGTATATGCACACAAGAATATAGGAATGCAGACATATTGTTCCTTTCTCAGCACGGCTACAGGCAAAGAGACCGCGATCACTACATACGTGTTACTGCACAGCGGGGCTCCATGTGGAATCAGAGATCACGTGGCCTGAAATGAGCTGGAGGTGATACGTTTTGTTCACGATTAAAGCTAGAATGAGCCTTTCAGGCAGCTGGATCCATTGGTAGAGAGTACAGTAAGGCATGGATAAGTAGTGGCATTCTCTGCAAATTCAGCCTTACCTGCCCCAGGAAATGCTTCCGCCTCACAGAGCTTCTGCTGTACAGCTTGATTAGGAAGTTGATCCCCAGCTCTTTTTGCGTCACGGGAAAAATCATCGTTTCTCCCCAATTGACTTGAGCGTTGGTTGGTTTCAGTGGACGCGTCTTCTTCTTGTAGAGCAGTCCTTCTGTGCTGAACATTTCAGCCTTCGCAAAGAAGTCTAAGGGAATAACAAAAACATGAGGACTGGCGCTGGGTCTTGGACACGTCTCAATCATCTTTGTGCTTTTCACATGGTACACAAGGTGATAAACTATATACATAGTGCACTAAGGGTAGGATATTACTAGTGAGTAACTGCATTGTGTCACTGGTAGAACCCGACTCTCCTGTACTTATTGTACAGCTAAACCTGGGATACAACGCCAGGAACCCATGCACAGACCCACATTTCAACACCATTGTTGAATTTGCCTTATGAATACTAGTCTTACATTATTAAAGACAATTTAAAATGCCGTGTGGGTTGTTTCGGTATGTAGCAATCAGGAACAGAGGAACAGACAATGTCTGAACAAAATATTGGCAATGAGTTTTGTACATAATGTATCACGGCAGCCATTAGGAGAACCCCATTACACACAAGGTACACTGGCCCTGATTATCATCACCTCGTGCTCAGAACCAGTTCCTGTATGTTTGCGTGCTGCGGTATTTACAGAGCAGTGTTGCCGTCTGTTGTACACTATTCAGGTATTTATGAGGTTAAGCAAACTATTATGAATCGAGAAGAGATGCCAAGAACCATGGAAACAAGCAGACAAAGAGAAAGGATAATGTTCTACGTACTTATGGAGAGTGGCGTGGAGGAACTTGGCAGGTTCCGGGCTTTGAGAATTTGTAATTGAATTCTGCTGTTTATTGCCTGGAAACAGGTTCCAATCTGTAGCTCAGCGTGGCATACCTGCACAGCCGGACAAATAGCACGGGTCAGAAGGATAAACATGCCCACAGCAGACCAAACAATGACTTCTTTTATGGCAAATAAAACACTTGCACTGCGTATTATGTTGTCTTGGTGTTCCACAAGTACTGAGTCTTGGGGATGAAGAGGTTAAATGAACCTTAAGCAAGTTATATAAATGATGCATTATTAATGCAGGGGTGCTCAAGAATCCCCCACAGGTCAGGTTTTCAAGATATCCCTGCTTCAGCACAGGTGATGCAGTCAAAGACTGATCCACTGATTGAGCCACCTGTGCTGAAGCAGGGATAGCCTTAAAACCTGACTTGTTGGGGGTCTTGAGGACTGGCGTTGAGCACCCCTGCATTAAGGTGCAAGAACTCACCCAGACAGCCCCCTCCGGGTATAATTTACGAGTGTAGTCACATTTAGTTGGTCCAAAATATATTATTATTCTTTAAAAAAAAAAAAAAAAAAAAGTGTTGCCATTTTAATTCTGACCACATGTTATACTCAAACACGTCTCTTGTTTTTGCATAAAAAAATGTTTTCACGGCCTCATCCAGTCGGTAAGCATAGGCATTGCGAATGGGTCTATTATTCTGGGCAATTTCCATGTATTTCCCCCTCGTCCTGCACAGTATTCTCTTCTGGCAGTGAAGGGGTTAGCCATGTAGTAATAAAACTGCTCTCTAAATAGGACCTGAGTGATAACAAAGGTTAGATCCCCACTTTGAGACATTGTAATGTCTGCACAGTACTGTGAGCAAACCTTTGTGTACCTGAAGCTGCAAACACTACCTATAGTCCTCACATTCCTGCAGTGAACTTATGGACATTTCATCAAACAGCTGTCATTTACTGTCTGTCCCGTGTGCCATGGGAATGTAGCAATTGACACCCACACAAATCCCTTCCACGTCACAGCCGTACTGTGCTATAATGGTGTATGTTCGGTATTTACGTCATCAAAAACGTATTGGATTTTATCTCATTTGTAAAGTGCCCGGCTGCAACTCGCAAATCGCTTCCTTCTCTGTCAACGAGATTTCAAAACCCGCAGTAAGTTTTTTTTATTTTGGAGGAATATTAATAATATTTAAAAGACGCGCCACAGCGCTGGAATAAGCCCCTGCCTCGTTTGTAACAAAACCGGTGTGTATTGTATTTCCTATGTTACTTGTGCAGGTTTTTCACCTTTAGGCGCAGACTCACTAAATGATGTTAGGCTATTTAAGGTTACCTTAACCCAAGGGTGGGACACTCCAGTCCTCAAGGGGCACCAACAGGTCAGGTTTTCAGGTTGTGCCTGCTTCAGCACAGGTGGCTCATTCAGTGGCTCAATCGAAGACTGCACCACCTGTGCTGAAGCAGGGATATCCTGAAAACCTGACCTGTTGATGGTCTTTAAGGACTGGAGTTTGCCCCCCTGCCTTAACCTGGGTTAACGTCACACTAATGATAAAGCTGTATCACTGACGAAGGTTACGTAATATTAACTTGTGTTAATGTCCCGTTAAAAGCCCAGCGTTATAACGGGCGGACGTTAGGAAAAAGGAGATGCAAATTTAATGGAAATGAGCCGCAAGCACGAGAATCGCCTCCTTACAGACCTGCGTCAGTGCGAACGCACGGAAATCACTGGCTCCCGCGCAGACCCCGCGGTAATAGACAAAGCCCTACTCCAGGGAGTGGGAGTAACGCCGGGTTTAGGTATGAATTAAATACTGTACTGCAGGGGCGGCCAACTCCTGTCCTCAATGGCCACCAACAGGTCAGGTTTTCAGGATATCCCTGCTTCAGGACAGGTGGCTCAATCAGGGGCTCAGTCTTCGATTGAGCCACCTGTGCTGAAGCAGAGATATCCTTTAAACCTGACCTGTTGGTGGCCCTCGAGGACTGGAGTTGCCCCCCCCCCCCTGTAACTCTGCTCCAGCGCGGGGAAACACTTCCCAGTGTATTACTGTAACTCTGCTTCAGCGCGGGGAAACACTTCCCAGTGTATTACTGTAACTCTGCTCCAGTGCGGGGAAACACTTCCCAGTGTGTTAACTCTGCTTCAGCGCGGGGAAACACTTCTCAGTGTATTACTGTAACTCTGCTTCAGCGCCGGGGAAACACTTCTCAGTGTATTACTGTAACTCTGCTTCAGCGCGGGGAAACACTTCTCAGTGTATTACTTAACTCCTGACTTCAGCGCAGGGAACACCTTCTTCAGTGTTATTACTGTAACTCGCTTCAGCGCGGGGAAAACACTTTTCTCTATTGTACTGTTAACTCTGCTTCAGCGCAGGGAAACACTTCTCAGTGTATTACGTATCACTCTCGCTAACAGCCAGGAAACACTTCTCAGTGTATACGGTAACTTGCTCAGCGCAGGAAACACTTCTCATGATATACGGTGAACTCTGCTGTCAGCGCGGGGGGGAAACCCTTCCAGTGTATTACGTAACTTGTCAGCGCGGGGAAACACTTCTCAGTGTATTACTGTAACTCTGCTTCAGCACGGGGAAACACTTCTCAGCGTATTAAGAAGTGACCTTTGGCTTTTTGGTCTCTAAATACCACAGAAATCCAACACAATAGAAATGAGATGCACAGGGGTGTTATAACTACATGTGTGATGCCGGCCCCCTTCACATGTACTCAGCCAGAGACGCCACGGGGTGTTATAAGCTACATTGTGTGCCCAACCCCACTTACCATTGCGCTGAAGCCAAGAGACGCAAGGAGGGTTTATTAACTAGACATGTGTGATGCAGGCCCCTTCCCATGTGCTGAGCACAGTTACACACAGGGATGTTTATAACTACATGTATGATCCGGCCCCCTTCCATGTACTTAGCCAGAGACGCACAGGGGGGTATAACTACATGTGTGATGCCCAAGCCCCCTCTTCCCATGCGCTGAGCCAGAGACGCACAGTGGTGTATAACTACATGTTTGATGAGCCTTCCCTGCCTGGCCAGACGCCAGAGTGTTACTTTAGCCCCCATAGTCGGCAGTTAACCAGGGTACTACTAGTATGAACGCCCCTCCAGTTCCGAGCGCACAGGGTGTTTATAAACTCTTGTGTGATTGCCCAGCACCTTCCCAATGCGCTGACCGAGACGCACAGGGATATAACTACGTGTTGATGCTCCGGCCCCTTCCATGCGTACTGAGCCAGAGAGCCAGGGTGTTATAACTACATGTGTGATGCCCCCCCTTCACGCATGCGCTGAGCACGGTACACGCACAGGGATGTTATAAACTACATGTAGTGATGCCGGCCAACTTCCCAGACTCTAGAAGCCAGAGAAACAGCGGGGTTTAAATACATGTGTGAAGCCAGGCCCCCTTCCCATGCGTGGCGAGGGCAGTACACACAGGATGTTATAAACTAAATGTATGATGCAAGGCCCTCCTGTCAGCTTGTTTACTTTGAGTTTTGGGGTCTGGCGAGATTACGCCTATTGTTATCAAAGTATGTTTTTTGGATCAGCGCCTTCTCCATTGTCGACTAGGTGCCCATACTGTCACTCGAGTGTGTTAATTCAACTGAGCTCTGTCGTGCGATCGTCCAGCTCCTCTCCTCTCGCACTTTTCTTATGCTGCCTCTTGATCAGAGACGCACGGATTGGTGGTTAATAACTACAGTGTGATGCCTGGCCCGCCCCTTCCCAGCACGAGCCAGAAGAGCCCAATGCGGCTCTTCTCCATGTGTAAACGTGATTTCATGAATCTAACATGAGTTTTCCTTAGGTTTTAATGTATATGGATATGAGCTTTCATCAACACAAAAATCCATTTCCTTCACATCTGGAAAAGGGACATTAAGTTCTCAAACGAGTGTGATAAGTTGCATGATTCGTACTTACCAGAGTGACAGTACCAGCTTGGTTTCATTCAGAACCAGCACAGCCACAGGAGTCAGCAAGTGTGCAGTACATGCTACTCCGGAGTCACTGTACCCATGCCCCCGCGAGAGTCAACTGCTAACCCATAGCCCGCGAGATCACTGCTACCCATGCCCGCGAGATAAGAGATATGTAGCACACCTGCAATTTAAATGCTACATTAAAAGGCACAATGTATTAGGTTACTAAGCCTCAGCTGCACACCCATTATGGGGAATTGGCTATAAGATAGGCTTGGATTTATACCTGACTAGTAATTCTGGGGCAGGGCTCTTACGCAGCACTCAGAAGGAGTAATATTAAGGACGGGTAGGGTCACAGGTTCCAAATCTGAACTTTGCAAACTTAGTAAAAAAAAATGATAATCTCAGTGACGTTGGAGAGAAAACCCAAGGACTTTATGCAAAAAAAAGGGTCGAAGTTGAAAATGTTAAAACCTTTTTTCTGCTAATTTTAAGATTCCAGCAAAACCAAAACACTCATTTTATTTGTATGTGTTTATTTTGGAACCAAAACACCAGTGAATGTGCTCACAAAGTGGAATGTAGGTACGCTATCTGCTTGTAGATTGTTACCTTTCAGTAATAAGCATCCCGCAGCAGGTATTCTAGCATACACAATCATGACATCCTGCCTCCTAATAAACATTCACTAAACATCACATAAAGTTGCTTTTTCTTGTAAATGTAAGTGCCTTTTATTTTTTAACAAAAACATGCTGCCAAAGTTATACTTTCTGTATACTCGGAAACCATGCCCCCCTATACCCCCCCTTTCCCACTGGGAACCCCCACCCCTCTCCCGTGTATGGACTGCAACGAAAAATGTCTAGAAAATGTGAACATTTCTCATCATTCTGCAATTGTTCATATTTAGTATCCAGGCAACTTCCACAACACCAGCACAATAAACCACATCCACAATAAGGCTGCGCTTACAGTGCCGGCGACGGCAAAACAAATGCATTGCGGCCGTCACGTGCGCTTATAGTAAGCGTGACGAGACGGCGTGACGGATTGGTCGCGATCGCTGGAAGTCATCTCTATTTGATTTTCCAGCGACCGTCGCCTGACGTCATATCGCCGGCACTATAAGCGCAGCCTAACTGAACAAACTAGTCGATATCTCAAGTTATTTCTTTTTTGTGCCTAATTTTGTAAGGAATGCCAACATTTAAATACTTTCCATAGTTACAATGAATCCATTGTATGCCACTTAACCTGTTATTTTTGTATATTATATTTTTGGTTTAATTTCAAAACTCAATAAAATGAGCTAAAAAAAAAAGATATGTATTACCAAGAATTACATCAGCGCTAGCACAGTTATAGTTCAACCAACCATTTCTGTTTAAACCCATTTCTTCATTAGGACTTTAGATATTAGTATATAATACAGTATACGGCAATTAGATATGCGAGAATTTTTTTGCGGACTTGGCCGGTTCCTTTGGTCCACGGATCAGTCTCATAAACGGCGATTCGTCTTTTCCGGATTTATTTGTTATCGCCGACATTCCGCGGATCCGCCGTTTGGAATGTATTCGAGGGCAGTTTTTTATTAATCCGCACGGATTGAAACTGGAACAATCCATAGACGGATTTTAAATGAAAAGCTCGGGAAATTCCGTGGATTGTAACCGTTTCGCCCGTCTCTAATGGCGATACATTGCAGAGGAGACGTTCCAGTTAGGTCCCAGAGGCCTACACAGCCTTTTAATTTTACTCACCGATACTTTGGAGGATGGAGCCACATCCAGCCAATGGTCAGTCTCTTCTTCACCCAGGTCCCGGAGGGATATTGAACACTGCCTGATGCTTCTCTTCCTGGGGGTCAGACTGCGTATTTTGAACACCAGTCTCACATCCTGCAGGCTTTGCAGCTTGATAGCAAACACAAAGGTTTCCATGAATCCAATATCCTGAAAGATCGCAGGAAAACAAAGGTATCAGGTCTCCGATGTTTGTCAGGGAATAATACTCCGTCGCACTGACTGCTGAATACTCGTGTGTTACATACAAAGCAGCGGTCTAATGAAATGAAGTCCAACAAATGTGTTTTTGGCAACTCTTTCTTTTACATTACGCAGAAATATGGATTTTATGACAAATAAGAAAGCCGCGTTCTTAATGACAATAAATGGAGGTGCCTACACATAGACCTGAGGAGACAATATCTGACAATCTTTCCCCTGTAGTTTTCACAAATAAAAGTAGAGTCACCCCAAAATAAATAATTTTTCTCCCCCTTTTTTACGCAATGTGATTATTTAATTCACATTTAATCTGCTCACAGCAAAATGGCCTATTTTTGCAAGAGAAATAGGAAGTCCTTTTACACCCAAACACAATGAATGAGAAGAGGAATTGCCAAAGCATAAAAAGCCAAATGATATTCCCGCCATTTCTTACCGACGATCCTTCCCTGGCAGATGATCGGAACTGCACGGCTTTTGGTAAGGTAATAATGCCTTTAATATAGATGCTAGGATTCTCTCCACAGCTTGCAGGCCAACTCAGATCTTTCAACTACAGTAAAAACAAATACAATCGCATTGAGAAGGTGAAGGAGCAACTCCGTGAGTAAAATCACTGGCTGGCATTGAGTGTGAAGCAGGGGATCCTGGGAGAAGGAGCAGCTCCGTGAGTAAAGACACTGGCTGGCACCGAGTATGAACCTGGTTCAATTCCCGGTGTCGGCTCCGTGTGACCCTGGGCAAGTCACTTTATCTCCCTGTGCCTCAAGCACCAAAAACATAGATTGTAAGTTCCACGGGGCAGGGACCTGTGCCTGCACAATGTCTCTGTAAAGCTAGCAGGAAAAGAACATGCTATTATTATTATTGCTAACCTGTGTGTTTTATGGAGTAAACAGATACCAGATAGGAATACTCCCTACTCTCCAACTGTATCTATTTAGCAGGTAGTGTGCCTATCTGTATGCTCTGTACTCAATAAAACCAGGTGTACCTATTTCTGCCTGTGTGCGAGAGCCAAGATCTGCTCCACTGCCTGTCTCCCATTGGCTGAATCTCAGAACTTTACACTAATTGCCGCAGCTTGAAGATCGGTGATTTTAAAAATGATCGGGAAGTTTTCGCTCCTATTTTATGTATATATCAGTATAGCAATACTGTGCACCCAGAAACACACGTGTTCTCTATTCCTGAAACGCTCTCTGCATGTAATAAATCCCACGTGTTATGGAGCCAGAGTTACTCACTCGCTTATAAACTTTGGTATTCCACAGTAGCAGAGGAACTGACTTGTACCTATTTCCATATGCCCAAAGCTGCAGGGTGTGATACTCCACTCTCTGGAGCCTGCAACACGCTGCAACATTGTTGTGTTTCTACTAAGTGGACAGTGAAATAAATACCAATAAAGTATTATAAATCAAGGTTGTGACATTTTTTATAATGAGGATGGGTGATTCATTAGCTGGTTATTAAGCTAAGGCTTGTTTTGTGGTTGCGATGGAAGCCACATCCCCAGACCTCTCATATACATGGCACTGTCACTTAAGCCCTGAAAAGATGCCATAAGCGTGTCCGTGTTACATGGAACACGTGAATTAGATCAGACTCATGGATATAACCCTGTAACCTCATTCACCTGCCAAAAAAGCTCTCAGAAAAAAGGTTTCAAATCGCAACAATTTCAACTTATATTTCAAATACACGCAATTTATTTTTCACATTATTCCACTGCGAGCCCAGAGTATAACCCCATATATTATACATTATATACTTAGCGTCTTTATAAAATGCCAACTCCTTAACTCCCGGAATATCTTAACCACTTTGCTGCCAGAGACGTCTGCAACGCATTGCTCTGCATTTTATTATATCGCTCTGCATGTCATTATATTTCTCTGAGTGTTATTATATCGCTCTGCGTGTCATTATATCACTCTGCGTGTTATTATATCGCTCTGCGTGTCATTATATCGCTCTGCATGTTATTATATTGCTCTGTATGTCATTATATTTCTCAGCGTGTTATTTTATCATTCTGCATGCCATTATATCACTCTGCGTGTTATTATATTGCTCTGAATGTTATTATATTTCTCAGCGTGTTATTTTATAATTCTGCGTGTCATTATATCCCTCGGCATGTCATTATATTGCTTGATGTGTTATTATATCGCTCTGCATGTTATTATATCGCTCTGCGTGTCATATCGCTCTGCGTGTTATATCACTCTGCGTGTTATATCACTCTGCATGTCATTATATCGCTCGGCGTGTTATTATATCGCTCGCGTGTTATTATATCGCTCGCGTGTTATTATATCGCTCGCGTGTTATTATATCGCTCGCGTGTTATTATATCGCTCGGCGTGTTATTATATCGCTCGGCGTGTTATTATATCGCTCGGCGTGTTATTATATCGCTCGGCGTGTTATTATATCACTCGCCAATGCGCTGTGATCACTCTAACAAAGCAATCCCTTTCCAAATGCATTGAGATTATATTCATGTTATGATGTCGCATTTTTTCTTTTAGAAAAGCTCATAAAAATCAAGGAGTTATTGATATTTTTCTGTTAGTTTAGGTTCTGTTATTTTTTCATGGGAATCCCTCATTAAATCCTGTTTTCCAGGATGCGCTGTATCAGGAACGGAAATTGACAAAATGACAATTAAAAACAATGTTCAAAAGCAAGGAGTACAAGGAAAGAGACGAAACCAGCTCCTGCGCGGGTCAGCGCGGACTTCTGCTCTACGCTGGCGTCGGTCCTGTACCTGCTTCTAATAACCCTATTATATTGGAATAGATAAAGCCATAAAGGTGCCCTTTGTTGCTGCCAGACAATGTTAAGCGTGGTGCATATTTGCATCAAAGTACAATAACACATTTCTTGGACTGAATCGGGCATCGCTAAGCTAACTGCTAAAGTGACCACCTTGTGTCCTTACCTGTAATACAGTGATCCACACCTGTTCCACAGCGGAAACGTACCGCAGTCTCACATGGAGTCGGCCAAACTCCCTCTCATCCCCCGATAAAGTTATAGTATCTGAAACAAAGAAATGTCCCTTAATACTCCGTGCCTTCAATTGGTTTATATTGTGGGAAATCCAGCCGTGTACAGACTGAAAAGAGACATACATGTGCATAGCAAATTAAGAGACATACATGTGCATAGCAAATTAAGAGACATACATGTACATAGCAAATTAAGAGACATACATGTACATAGCAAATTAAGAGACATACATGTACATAGCAAATTAAGAGACATACATGTGCATAGCAAATTAAGAGACATACATGTGCATAGCAAATTAAGAGACATACATGTACATAGCAAATTAAGAGACATACATGTACATAGCAAATTAAGAGACATACATGTACATAGCAAACTAAGAGACATACATGTACATAGCAAATTAAGAGACATACATGTACATAGCAAATGAAGATACATACATGTACATAGCAAATGAAGAGACATACATGTACATAGCAAATGAAGAGACATACATGTACATAGCAAATGAAGATTATAGAATAGAAGACGTGATTGTAATTTTGCGGTGACGTAATGACGTAGAACGCGCATGAACCTGCCACGGAGACGCAAGCTCTACCCACAGGTGAATAACAGAGAAAAACCAAGGGGTCAATACCCAGCTGGAAGGACCTAAGTGAGCACATGTACGCAAGAGAAATGAAAATACATGCAGCCAAACCTTAGCGGCGCTAAGTACTAACAAATGGGAAGCAATAAGGTGCAATAACTGGAGAGCAATAACACGATAGGACATTGTATGCACTCCCTTTGCAAATAGCTTAGCAAATGCAGCGCCTCCCATCAGGCAGCCCTTACACCACGATTAGTTTGCAAAATCAAATGCCAGCTCACACATAAGCAGAACCCTGAACAGTGACATGTCGTATCGTGATACAGGTACCATCATAGCGATAGAAGTGAAACAATGTCACAATATGCACTGCTCTGTCAGCACTACATGCCAAGACATCAAACCACGGGGGAGAGATGTAACAATCATTAAAACGATGAGCAAGTGAGTTACTTTGCTTTATGATATCATCGTAATGTAATGATGTCACAACGTGAGAGGCGAGACAATTACAGCCATGTTTACACACAACCACAAGTAAATATAATCCTGGCAATTATATCTCTGGAGAAAGCGGGACACGGGAGGGTTAATAGGTAACATCGCCGAAAAACGTGCATTTTAACGTCATGTTCTTCATCTCTCCAAAGACCAGAATTGACGCCCATGATCTGAAACATGACGCCCCCTTTGTTTATTACTGTGGCAGAGACTTAAAGTAATTAGAAATAGTGATACAATGTACAGTATAATATGCTCTTTGGGAGCGAATGCTGTCATTGGTTCGCGCAGCCTCGTGATGATGTCATTCTTACCCTTTCCCGTGTCAGCATGCAGACACCCACTGCAGCAGCTCTTGATGAATTCTGTAGCCATTCCTCATTCGGGCTGCTCCTTGGGAGCCGAGGATCCAGGAAACACAGTGTAAATAAGTCCTGTTGGGAAAATACAGAAAGTATTTCACCAGGTCTGGCCACGTTGTATATATGGATTCACAGTAAGGAGAACAAGACTCCTAACCTCTACCCGTCCGGTGCAGGCTTCAAACTGCAGCTATTATTAATACCTGTGGGTGTTATCGTGCTTATTTGCATGTCAAGTGTGTCACTTTTTGGCTCCATGCTTTAAAAGGGATATCTGGAAGCGTTTGTATGTTACATTGAATAGATATTGGTCATTGTGAGTCGCATGCATGCAACAAACACCTTATCATGAAGCATTTCAATAGCCTGCAAAATGCCCCTCTCTATAAACGTGTATATCTCTCTATGTGGCACCAAACATGCACTATAAGCAGCGTGTAGGGGTGCCAGGCGGCTTCCCCAAAAATACTGGACACAAGGGCGAAAGTTCCAACACGCCTTACCCAGCAGCAACCAATCAGTATGGAGGAAGCTGCCTAGCCCCCTAGCACCGACCCTTCTCTTTCTCTGCTCGAGGAAATCCCGCGGCCCCCCAAGCCGGTCAGGTCACTATGTCCAGAGAGGTAATACCGGACACGGAGTATTAGCTCTATCTTGTTACTGGACCAAATACCGGACAGTCCGGTGCAATACCGGACACCTGGCAACTCTAGCAGCGTGGTACACAAGAGACATTATAATACAAGGCATTGTAATTCAATACACGGAAATGTGTACCAAAAATAAGTACATATTAGGAATAAGGATTTTTCGGAACCTTTATGGCAAATAAAAATAATATCACTTGCGGTTACATTGACACATCCCAGAAAGATGTGTTACCCTGATTTTCACCATTATCTCCTAGCATAAACGTTATAGTAATCCACTGCCTGCAGCCGAGAAATACTTCATCATTTACTGCCAGCTTGATATAATCACAGATTTAGACTGTAAGCTCTTCGGGGCAGGGACTCCTTTTCCTAATGTTACTTTTATGTCTGAAGCGCTTCTTCCCATGATGTGTTATATATTAGTACAGTATGTGTATATTATGCATGTTATGTATATATTATGTATTACTGCTGTGAGGCGCCATGCACATGGAAGGAACGATATAAATAAAGATTCATACATTTCTCTACTGAATCTGGGTCTGCAAAGTAATATCCATTATAGCGATAGTTTACATCATCAGAAGTAACAGTAACTTTCCGCAGTACTCGAATGTTACTGTTTGACAGTTAATCAGTGAGATGCACTTGCTTTGCCTCCCATGATCAATGCCATTCTGATGCAATAAGCGCTTATCAGTCCGGGAACTTCAAGAGATCTAACACATGGCCACTTCAAACTGGCCATTAAATATAACAAGTGCCAAAATATACAGTATTATCACATTCCGCATGAAACGCACGATGGAAAACTCGACTCTCAAATCAGCAACATTCCAAAACAAAAGGATAGATAAGGAGTTTAAATAAAGCTTTCTGTATAAAATGTAACTAATATTTATTAAGTGATAACTAAAAACACAGCTGGGCAGGGCATCATGGAGAAGATTTTTTGACGCCAAATATGATGAGAACATTATACACCACGTGTATGGGTCTATGAACAGTTTGATTTGACGCTCCGCAAATATTATCTCCTAGCGCAAATGTAACATTTACGCACCCGAGACTAATGTTTGTTACAAACATTTACACAACTCTAGAACGTCTCGCTAAAAGTATTCTCAAAGTGATCATCAACCTCCTGAAAGTTGTGCAAATGTATTTACACACAGATTGTTTCTGTGCTTGAGAACAGGAGAGAATTCTGCTCACAAAGAGACAACTCTGTGTGAACTACAATTTCAAAGGTTAAAGCTACAGTATGAACAGAAAAGGTGAGGCCATGCTAAAATGTGTTTTGTTCCTGAGACATAAATTAAATGGACAGTTCGAGCTTCTATTAGTTGTAACTTGAAACCTTGTAGCAAACAAAGCAGCAAAGTTATACAGTAGATGACTTGCTTAGTATGTGTATACGTTTGGCTCCCAAGATACAGACGTCTGTGTCCAAATTAAATGTAATTATAGTGCATACTGTAGAGTTGATGGGTGGGGAGGAGCAGGCATCTAAAATGTACTTTAAAGAATGCTTCCCTGCCTGGTAAATATGTTTTTATTGTACAAAGTTTCTTTTTCTACAGAGTGGAGCATCATTTTATTCAAGTGTCTGCAATGAATACATTAGTAGTACAACTAAGAACGTTCTGTTAGCTTCTGTGTAATTAATATAAATCCTGACTGACATACACTGAGTAATAATAATAATACAAGTATTATTTGGAATATATGAAAATGCCATGAAATGTCTGTGAATTGACTGTATAACCCTGTTCGTTTAATGTAACCATGTATTGTAATACTCTGTGCCCAGAGGTAACTCTCAATGTATTACTTCCTGGTAAAACATTTTATAAATAGATATATGAGCACGACCGTGGCTGTAGGTAAGTCTATATTAGCTGAGCCCTTCTTACAGGTTATTATTACACATTCCATATGATCTTGCTATTATCAGAAATGTTTCTTTTTCTCTTATTACAACTAGTTATACATTTTTTAGGCTGTAAGCTTCTCGGAGCAGGGACCTTGTTACCTGTGGTTTCATTGTATCTTAGCTTGTATGTTTTCTTCTTACCGCCCACATTGTACTCAGCAGCAGAATGTGTTGGTGCCATAGAAATAGATACACAAATAATACTATTAATCTAAATCAGTCCCAATATCTCCCACTGATTTACACTTATCCTACTAAACAATAAGGTTCAGAAGAGCTAGGCAGGGGACAAAGGCTTTATTTATAAACCAGTACTGTACATACCTGTGTTACACCTTCACCTGCATCGATGATGACGATAAGGTTCCATTGCTGCAATAAATTGATTTTATTGTCATTAAACCAAGTAAGAGATCAAGAAGTGCCTTCCGGAAAAGAAAAAAGTGAACTCTTCATCACATACACAACTAATAGTCATCCAATGCATTCTGTCGCCTTCTCAAACCATGGCGTGGAAGCAGCAAGAGCTCTGAGACAGAGCCTGGTGTCTGATCTGTGCAGACAGAGGAGCTGGGAGCAGAAAAGTCTAGTCTTATACCTGTAGCTTCATGTTCATTGGTACTTTCAGCACAGTGGGGGAAGTCTGTGAAGCAGCAGAGTCAAGAAGAGACAGGGAAGTCAAAGGATTAGGAAAAGCCTCATTTCTTCCCACGAATCAGACAATATTTATTTATATATATTTATAGCCTGAGACTTTCTTGGAGGTATTTAAAAGTCTAAGGGAGGGACAAATAGTGCAAAAAGACACCAGATTTAATCAGGGAAAAGGAAAAAAGACAAACAGTAAAATCACAAAGTCTCTGTTACTATTGACATCATCCCCACGGGTACTTACATTAAGGATGCTGGTCAGAGTGCAGCCATCTTTAAAACTCCCAATAAATACACTATATCTTTAGGCACACCTCCTAAAACACGAAATAAGCCAACAAAATACTAGTGCTAGAAATGTGTCAAGTACATTTTGTGAAGTTACTGTGTATTTTTAAAGTAAGTCACAGTGAGTCCAACCTTTAACCGGTCAACACATTTACTTGGTAATTTAGTGAACTTGTTACTCAGTTATTAATGCTCTTACCCTGATAGTGCGTATGTTCGTGTTTAACTTGCTGCCACGGGAGCTAGCAATTCATTGCCTCTGGCAGCTGAGGGGTTAAATGCTGAATGGTAGCAGAATGTTCTGTTATTTAACCATTTTGCTGCCAGAGAAGCCTTCAGTAGGAAAAGCTGTGCAGCCCGCCAGGCTCGTGGTAATATACATGTGGCAGTAACGTGGCGATAAGAACACGGTCCTTCCTTTCTCACTTCTACTGTTTGTAAGCTGCAGCTCTGTGCTGCATGGTTTCCACCCCAGTGGTGGCTGCATGCGTTATTTTGCTGTCTGATTGAAAGTCGATATATGTAACTGCAAGTTGCATTATTCTATATACGATGAAGTCCTGCCTGGGATAGTTCCCTCCATCTCACACATCACGAGAAGGTATAGAAATAGGAAAGAGACGCCCGGGCCCTGCTGGAAACAAGCTGCTGGTGTGTGCCTGGCACAGGTAACTGCCAACATATTATATAAACAGGACACACATGCAAATAATATATACTGCTTAACCCCTTCAGTACTAGGGGCCCTGCAACAGGATACAGAGCAGGGCCCTGCAGCCCACCCTCCCCAACATTACAGGGGGCTAATTACTACAGCACCTATGCTGCAAAAATATGAGGCAAAACCAGTGAAAATGCCATTGCTTTCAATATCCTTGGATAAATCCGGTGCTGATTTTGCACTGTTTTTGCACTATTTGCCCACATGTTGCACTGTTCTTGCACTGTTCTTGCACTGTTCTTGCACTGTTTGCCCACGTGTTACACTGTTTTTGCACTGTTTTTGCCATTCAGAAACGAGCATTGTTTTGTTAGTCTAATTCCGCTTTTCTAATAAAATATTCCCTTTTATTTGACTTGTTTTGTCCTTTTTTACTGGACCCATCTGTATAAAGTACAAAAAATCCCCCAGTTTCTGCTTCTCTCCAAATGAGTTTCTGCCTCTGCGGCTACCAAGAAATACTGAACCCACAGCCAGCCACAGAATGGCCACTGCCAGCCACGGAAAGGCCACTATCCAGCTAAATGGAACCACTGACTGGTCCAACAAGAGACAAAACCCAACGCACACCCCTGTACTGTCGCCACATTCAGCATATAGCAGAGACATTATATACGGTGTATAATGTATATACCAATATACGTGCAAGTACGTTTTTTTTTTAAAGCTCCACAATTAGGTTTAGAATGCACGTCTGGGTAATCCATTTAACCCTTTCGGCTTCATGCCACAAGTGACCCAATTCCTGTGGGAGTAATGCCATCGGAGCGGCCATTATAAATAAATTGGATGGTAATACCCCGTCTTCTCATAGTGACTCATAACATTTAAATATTGGGCCCTCTGCAAAATATTGCCCTAAGATTCCCTCCCAGGAAGATCAGAGGGGACAGAATGGCGGAAGCTGAGTTATCCTGATATTCCCCACCTCTCTGACCCAGGCATGTGGGGTGTAAAATTAATGCCCCCACCCCCCACCACACACTCACCTCAGTAACAGTTACTGGGTTTGCTTAATCTGGTGCTGTGTGGTTCTGGTTTTGGAGTCAGTACACAATGATGAATAAAAGTGTAACAATGTCACAGACAGGCAGAGGCTGTGTAACCAGCAGCTAATAATACTCCAGTGGTACTGTGACTACAAGCTGCTCCTACAAAATGATACTGCCAGATCCCTTGATGACTGGGGTTGGCCACCCATGCGCTAGTAGGTACCACGGAACCGGGTCACCACCAGGGATTATCACCTGGAACCTAAGGTCACCTGCTCCATGCTGTGTGAATGGTCCTGATAATTTAATGGGTGCTGGATACATCCCCAAAAATTAATCACCATCCTTCCTGGTGACAGTCCTGTCCAAACAGACATGTTGTGTCCTATTCAGACATACACATGATAACACAACTCCCTGGTGCCTCTCTCCTCACCAAGGAGATAACACAAGGAGATAACACAACTCCACAATAACTGCTATGTTCCCCTCAGAAGCAGTGACAGGAGTCACGTGTCTTCATGGTCATGGACGTCTCGTTGGTGCCACCTGGGATGGTAACCCAACTCCTGAGTGTCAAAAACCTTCTTCCAAGTATCACAGAGGGCTGAACACTGAGTGACCCTGAGTGACCAAACTGTGACCTGGGGGTCCATTACCACTCCCCCCTCCCCCCCCCCGCCCCCGGTACCCGCAGCACAGTGCCAGGTTTACCTGTCCTAGGCGTGTTCACTTCCGTGGTCCTAGAGGTTTGCTTGTCTGGCTGAGAGTCGCGAACACAAGTGAGAGGGAGAGAGGGTGAGAGGGAGAGAGGGAGAGAGGGAGAGAGGGTGAGAGGAAGAGAGGGGGAGAGAGGGAGGGTCCGGGGTGTGAGCCAGGAAACTCCGGGAGTAACACGTGGAGTCAGGACCCGGGCAGGGTACCGGGTATGGAACAGGGGGGTCTGGGGGAAAGGGGGAGGGGAGGAGGGGGGGATGTGGTACGAGGGGAGGGAGCACGGAGGGCACGGGGGGTTGTTTAGGATGTCGGTACTAGGTATGGAGGCAGGCAGGGGCAAGGGGGCTTTGGCCTTTCGGTGGCCAGGTACCAGGGTATGGAGTCAGGGCAGGAGGGGGGTGGTACGGGTATGGAGCAGGGCAGAGAGTGCGGTGGTACCGGGTATGGAGCAGGGCAGGGGGTGGTACCGGGTAGGGTAGAGCGGAAGGGGGTGGAAAGTAGGGAGCAGGGAGGGGGTACCGGGACAGGGTAGGAGAGGGAGGGTGGGTGTACGGAGGAGGGGAAGGGGTGGTACAGGGTATGGAGAGGGACAGGGGGGGGGGGGGGGGTCGGTATGGAGCAGGGCAGAGAGTGGTAAGGGTATGGAGCAGGGGAGGAGGGTTTTGTGGAACCAGGTATGAGCAGGCAGAGAGTTGGTTACCGGGATGGAGAGGGCAGAGAGTGGTACCGGGTATGGAGCAGGGCAGAGAGTGGTACCGGGTATGGAGCAGGGCAGGGGACTCCGAGGCTTCAAATGGCACAGCTCGGATAATGGGCAGAGCCTGGCACGCACTGTGTGCTGCTCCTGCTGTGCTGATTGGTGCGGTGTGTATAGGGTGCTATGTGTATAGGGTGCTATGTGTATAGGGTGCTACGTCTGGTGCTGTGTGTATAGGGTGCTATGTGTATAGGGTGCTACGCCTGGTGCTGTGTGTATAGGGTGCTGGATTTACACCTGATCCCTGGGCACACCCTGCACAGGTCATTTGGACTCTGTGCACCTCCTCCATACCAAGGTACCTGTCTTTAATAACCCACTCCCCTTGATCATAACCCTTCCCTTCCTATATATGGATATTGTAACAGTTATATACTGTACGGTGTGTGTGTGTGTGTGTGTGTGTGGGTGTGTGGGTGTGGTGTTGTGTGTGTGTGTTGTGTGGGTTGTGTGATGGGTGTATAAGTTTATTTATATATATATAATATATAATATATATATATATATATATTAATATATACACACTATATATATAAAACAACACAAAAATTAAGTAGCGCTAAAGAGGATGTGAAATAATCCTAATAAATGATTAAATTATAATAACATATTTAAAATATAAAAAAATTAAAATTACCACAATTTAACCTAATATATCTACAAACCAAACGTGATAGTGAAAAAAAAGGAAAAATCCAATAATTGAATGTTTCCACTCAAACAAAAATCCGAAGAGAAATATAGTCCCAATAGAAGATCCAGGGAGCGTCTTTGCAGCTTTAAGGGGAGTGGTATTAGCCAACCACTTTTGGAATCTATGAACAAAAAACAAACAAAAGCGCAAGCTCCATAGCACGTAACTGAGTAAAAAATTAAGGTACATTTATTTAAAAATCAGCAACCCATAAGAATGGGCACTTACAGGATTTCAAACAGAACCATTCGTGGGAGGAGAAATCTCTATTGTGGTAATTTGCGGTGGTAGGGTGAGTCCCAGGTTTGCAGAGTGGATGTAAACAGCCCAGGTTCACCATGAATTGGCAGCAAGATTAAAAGGCATCAGATGCCGGCATGTCCTTTTTCCCTCATACAATGATTGCTAACACTTGAAATTACCGCCAGCCGTGGAGCGCAGGAAAGCCAGGGACTCCAAATACACCAACACAAACGCGATGACGTCACAGCTACGCGTTTCGTCACACTGCGGCGACTTCTATGGGGGCTGATTTTTTAAATAAATGTACCTTAATTTTTACTCAGTTACGGCTATGGAGCTTGCGCTTGTGTTGTTTTGTTATATATAGATATTTATATTTAATTATAATATATATAATAGATATATATATATTAATATATAATACACAGTGGTTGACAAATAACCAAAAATCTACGCCACACAAAAAAATCTACTCCCACCTAGTACCAAAGTGTGTTGCTTGGGCCAATGGAGATCGCCACGATGTTAAATCCACTCGCCCGGGGCGAGCAAATGTTATAGGTTTGTCGAACAATTGGTAATATATATATATATACAGTATATATATTACCTGTATTACACACCCTGCATGAGACAAGCTGCTCTCGAGCTCCCAGTGAGGATTATGATTTCTTAAACTAGTTACTTGAGACTTGAAGGGTCCATAAATAATTGGCACTGGCCCCCAGTTTTGGAGAGGTGTACCCCTCCTGTATTATTATTGCCTAGTACAATAACCTGAGCGCTGTGACCATGTCACATGTTTGCAGACAGCTCTCCCCTGCATGTTGGGACTGCTAGCCAGGAATTCACTTGTATATATTGAGTTCTTATTTGAGGTGCCCTGTGTCACTGCTGTGAAGTTATGTGTTAAAATAATGGCATCTTTCCCTCAAAAGTATTTACATCAAAAGCCCAGCAAAGGAACCAAATGATTTTGATGCTCTGGGTCACAAGCAAAATACATAACATTTTAACTCTTTGGATGCCAGACCCTGTGTCACTGAATGGGTTAATAAAAACGCATCCCTGCCATCATTTGAATGGTTGTTAGAGGGAGATTTGGGAAGGAAATTATCTCTTCATCTTCCGGTGACATGCATTGGGATGAGGGAACGTTTATCAGGAATAAAATAGAAATAATCCTACAGTTTCAGCGAAATATGGAGGCGCTTCCTTAACGTGAGCTACCGAATGGAGCGGCGCGCTTCTCTGTCCCAGGGGAGAAAGCTTCACATCGTATTGTATAGGGGCATATTGTACGGGGGCATATTGTGTAGGGGCATTTTGTATAGGGGCCTTAGAACAAGATGACACTGAAGTCTGTAAGGTGACTGGCCCTGGGATGAGTGAAAGTTGAGAGACCTGCATTTAACAAAGCCCAAATCATTGCATTCCCTTAGCCCTGGTATAGGAGAATGAATGCATTACTGTTTGAGACTCTATCCGTTCTCCTGGCAGTCGCCCTGCCCTGGGACCCGGAATGAACCGCTCTCCCTGCTCCGGTAACTGATACTGTCACTGATTGTTAGAAACCTGCCCAGGCTTCTTGTAAATGAGAACAATAGATTCTTTGGGGAAGCACTTTCCTTTTTCTCTTGCATACTGATTAACAATACATACAGTAGGTAATGTATTTGGGAGAGGGAGGGGGGTAACGTGCCTGGGATCAGGTGGCCGGTTCTGTAACCCCACTTCCATCTATTTCAGTTGGACCCCCTTACAGAACCTCCCAGCAACGCTCAGCTGCCAAAGGGTCACCTTTATTGCGATTATTCTCCCATTCGGTGCTTTGCAGGCCCCTCCGGTAATGACGGGGTTAATGTGCTTCTAAGAATCTAGACGCGGTTTAATAGCTCTGCGAATGTGACCCGGTAACGCGAAACCGGGGAAGGTACAGTTACACGTCACCCATAACATTCCCTACGGCGTCTAATAAGCGAATAATGGCGCGTCACACAGTCACTGCGTCATGCGGATCTTTAAAGCCGTTTGCTAGACAATTCATGATGGTAAATGTCCCTTTATCTTATATATTTCCTCACAACACATAGGGGTGCCAGGTGGCTTCCCCCGAAAATACTGGACTCAATGGTGAAAGGTGCGTCAGGTCACTGTGTCCAGGGAGGTAATACCGGACACACACATGTCCAGTATTACAGCATCTCTCATTCTTTACTGGACAGAGTGTCCAAATACAGGACAGTCCAGTTCAATACCGGACACCTGACAACCCTAACATACCACAGATAAGCCTGGGTGGGAAAGGGGACGGGAGACGAACCCTCAGAACCTCAAGGGGAAATCTATCATTGTTTTGTCGCACTGCACCATTTTCTTCTTGCTGCTGCTGCTACATGTGCAGGGTAACATGCTGTCTGTGAAGCAGGTAAAACCCTTTCCTTGTGACCTTGACATGTCTCCTTGTGACCTTGAGAAATCTGCTTCCCTCCCTGGGTCTTATTGGACCTGTGAAATTCTGTGTCCAGTGCTACCGTACGGCCAATTCCGAAGAATCAAAAGGAATTGCACGGAAGAAAACATATTCCAAGATCAGGTTAATATACTACAAGGGAAATTCCTAGAGAGGGGATACAAGCCAGAACTCATCGAGTCTGCAGCAGAAAAAAACAATTCAATTCCACGCAGCAATCTGCTTAAACAAGGACCGAAAAACAATAACACAGATTTCAAAACACCTTTTATCACTACATATAGCACAGATGCAAGGAAGGTTCAAGAAATTATAAAGCGACACTGGCATGTGGTACAGACAGATCCAGTTAGGAAGGACCATGTCCCTCCTGTTCCTAAGGTGATCTTCAGAAAAGCTCCCTGCATAAAATCTAAACTTGCCCCTAGTGTGTTTAAAAAAGGAGAAGAGGCGAGAACTCAGAGTTGGCTTCCCCCTGCGATAGGCTTCTTTGGATGCTTTGGATGTAAGGCCTGTAAACAGATCTCTAAGGGCGAGAGAACCGAATTTATCTCCAACATTACACAAGAAAAATTTAAAATAAATCAAAACCTGAACTGCCGCACTGATTATATTGTATACCTGCTTTCATGCCCATGTGGTCTCCAGTACGTGGGACGCACCTCAAGACCGTTGCGCGTGCTGGAACACATGGGCAACATCCGAAAGCAAGTAATGACACACAGTCTCCAAGCATTGTAGTCTGTTTCATGGAGGCAATCCCGATGGCCTGATATACAAAGGTGTTGAGAGGGTCGATAACCATTGGAGAGGTGGAGATAGGCTACGAAAATAATGCCAACGTGAGACTTACTGGATCTACAGACTAAAGACATTGACCCCCAGGGGTCTGAATATTGACATAGACCTGGGGGCTTTTATGTAGACTCCAGTAAGTTTATCGCTGTCCATTCAGTGCTGAATGTATTGTAGTTGAGTTTTTTTATTCTAGGATAAGACCATGACATATCTGGTGCTATATCGCACATTTTATTAATGTGGGTTTTGCAATATATTATAAGACACACTATAAATGTTTATACGACATGTGTCTTAAAACACTCTTTGAGCTTAAGGCATGAAACGAGCATGCGCATAAGATTGAATCATTATGCATTGACTACATTTACTAATTTTCCCCTCATTTCACCACAGACTTTTGGAAACAGATGCACATGGTCCACAAAGCAACTCTATGTGCATGGATATTTTATTCATTTATTTTGGACATTTGGACTTTTATAAGGATTTTTTATTTCATTTTTCATTTTTACAACCTCTCACAAGCAAATCTTTTTCACAAGCACATCACTTATATTCCTATATCTACATATATGTCTGTATTCACATTTTATATTAATTTTCACATGTATATTCACATTCATTTGACAAATCGCACAAACTGAGATTAGCTCATCACTCATTTTTTATTCCATCCATATTTGTATCAGTGCTTCATTGTTTTAGTACCAGTTCATTTTTATCTTTTTATACCTTTTATTTTATTTCTTAATAAAGCCTTTTGCTCTAATCACAGTCCCCACTGTTTGCAGTTCATGTTATACTGTACTTGGAAGAATCACATCCATCCAGCTTCTAAAGGAAAAACAGGAACCAAACTACTAAAATAATCCTTTACCAGTGTGTACTCACACTGGCCCGTGCGAGTATTTGAATTGATATCTTTCTTTTCCCATACCCCCCCCACCCCCACCCATGTTATGCTGGGTGACTTTACATGGTTCAAATTAATCTGATATGATTGTTTGAATACCACCTGACTCCACTTCTCTAGAATTCTCTGATATTTACTCCAGGGACTTGGAAGAGGTGGAATAAAGACACTGTTACGTGAGAATACTCACATTAGCCCGTGTGAGTGATTGGTTATCACTATACCATTATCTAACATATTTCTTACCATCTACATGCTTCTAAGATCTCTTGCTTTTTTGCTTTTAATTTATTGCATAAACTTAATGACTTCTTTTCTGTGAGAGGGAGACCTCTAGGAGGAAGAATCCAAGTCTGCAGTGAGTCACATCTCAGAACATTCAAGCACGAGACGACGACAGGAGAACAGGAGAAGAAAAACCAGACTACAAGAAAAGGACGGAGAGTAAAGATGCCTTGATGTAATAACATTTACACAAGGCCGTGTAAGTGATATACTTTTTTATTCATATAGTATTATACTATTTCCCCGATCAGCGTATCCACCAGTCCATGTTCCATTTAAGGTGGTTTCACCCAGTTGGTCACTGGTCCAGAAAAACTTACCTCACCCTCACTCTGTGCTCCCCCATTTTTTGTGTGCCAGTGCTACGTACACTGTCAGTACTGTACAGGAATAACAGATTACATTTGACGCTGGTTTTTATCCGGGAGAGTTTCCGTCACCTCTGAGAAGGCAAATATTGGTGATAGTAACAAAAGGTGAAAACCTGACGCAGAAAATGATATTATCTCTTCACAGTATGTGGGTCACTTATCTCCCCCTGTTAGCACTCTAAGGGGGGGGGGGGGGGGGAAGGGGGGCAGAGCAAAGTACTTACAGCTGAGAGACAATAATAAAATTACAATGAAACGGACCTGATTTTGTTGGTCTCCCCCTAACCAATTCTCAAACATCATAATCCAATACAACGTGATATTCTATTACAGAAATACTATCTAACCCATTTGGGTTGGTGACTAGAGACACACAGGGACTTTGTGAATCCTACATTCAGGGGTTCAGGGGGTATTATTTGGGTGCGGTACATATGAAATCAGTAACATACATACATTACCATAATGTAAACATGTATAAACCCACGGGAAGCTGCAGCACCCCCTGTACCCCTCGTTCCAGCCGCTAGACATTGGTGGGACTGCCCCGTTGATAATGATGTGATTTTTTACGATTCAGAACCATCGACTGAAACGTTAAAACCTGCAGCATAACGTTGGCTCTTCCACAGACCGGACGATCTGGTGTGGCCGATGAAAGCAGCTCAAATAAAACAAGGTTTATCTTTACTTAGGCGCGGTTCCGAACATGCGAGGGATATGCAGAGCCGGAAAGGTTTGGTATAAAGTTAGCCCAGACGCTCACTGCTTGTACCTGGCATTGCCACGGTTTTATATCGTTCCTGTAACACGCCTCTCCCCAGCAGAGCTCACAAATCTGCTGCATCGCTGGATTAGTGCGATGACTTGTCCTGTATTATTGGATTTGAAATATGATTATGGGACTAGTTTTGTTAAATATAGAAATACAGGTAATCCAGCAGTCCATGGAAGGCGAACTTTAACAGAGTCAGTGCTGGAGGGTAACACTTCCATCTTATAGGTATATATTTATTTCCATAACATGAAATCACTCAGCCATTTAACAGCTGATCTATACTTTTATACCTTTGTTTCATTCATATATTTTAAACTACATATATACATTGGCAGGGCTCCGTATCTCAGGCCTGTGCAGGGTGCTGGGTGGGTGCAGGGTGCTGGGTGCCTGAATGTAATAAGGATGGGGGCCAGGAACATTTATAAAACATATAATGCTTTATTGGATATCCGTAAATAATTCTTGACACACATTGAGATACTTCACACTGGACTGATTACTCGTGGCAAATAATGTACGCTGGGAAGGTACTTGGCTTGTTACCCGCAGTAAGGGTTAGACTGGCCGCCTCTCACATAGAGTCAGTGACGCCCCATGTTAAACGGACCTCTCTGGGACACACGTCAGGTCGCTGAATTAGGAACCTGCGACCGTGTACCGCATACTTCTTCCATACCTATCTGATCAGGATTGCACTAGGGACCTCCCGGTGGGGCCGAAACAAACACGCTCCAGAGTGCAATATCGGATCCATACAACTGGCGCTAAACAAAGGGTGACAAGACACATCTTAAAACATTAATCTATACACAAAAACCTATTTACAGGACTCACAGTGAGGCCCCCATCTGAACTCTGAAGAACCGGTTTCTAGAACATTGGGTGGAGCTATATATAGCCTTCTATCTACCCATAGTGACATCACTGATCACAAGACATACAAGGGAGGGGTAATCCCCTCTGCAAAGTCATCCTGCATCACATGCTGGGGAGGGGAGTATCCCGAGGGATCCCACACAGTTAATTTATTAAGGTCGTTAACCCCTTAACTGAAATAGTCCCACTGGGGGCTACGTGTGTGTGAATATAAAAATGAGTGGTACTGTGGGTGTCTTCCCACTTTGGCCACTGATGATTTTACAGAATATGCTTAGAAGTGGGATATAACCCCTACAGCTGTTCCCTGTAATGAATACTAATTACAAATCCTGCACGCACTGTGTATTTTCCTTATCGTTTCCTCCTTCCTGAGCAGCTGCTTATATTTTACATTTCTCAGTCAAGAACAGTCTTATTTTATCTGCATTTAGTGCGAATGTTTACTCATCATAATCTTTAACTCCACACAAAAAAACCCACCAAATTCCCCCCAGTTGTGGACTCTGCCCTTGTAAAAACGTCTCAATTCCTTAACCCATTCACTGCCCCACGGCGATATATTGCACCCCCTGTACCAGCCATCACCCTTCCCACGTCCGTTATATTATTATTCGTTTTGCATGTACTTTTCCTTTTATTTCCCCTTATAACGCACTCACGTCCAGGTGAAATCCGTCAGCAGCTTCAATCCCAGAGAAATACCAGTGTATCGTTTTAATGCAATCTATGTTATTATTATACAAAGACTTCAACCCACGGGTGGGAAACGCCAGTCCTCAAGGGCCACCAACAGGTCAGGTTTTAAGGATATTCCTGCTTCAGCTCAGGTGATGTAGTTGAAGACTGAGCCACTGATTGAGGCACCTGTGCTGAAGCAGCGATATCCTGAAAACCTGACCTGTTGGTGGCCCTTGAGGACTGGAGTCTCCCGCCCCCCACCCCCTCTGTCATAACGCCTGCAGAACAATACAGAACTGAAGGGGTTAAAATGGAAACCATGGTGAATTTTTTTAAAGAAATATCTAATGGCATCGCAAATAACTGTAATCATCACAGCATTATTACGCCATTTAAGTATGATCCCTTAAACGTTCATTCCACCCAAAATCAGCTTTAAGTTTGAACTAAATGGTGTAAATACATCCTGCAACGTGCAGCCAAATACACACACTGACGAAACCACCGGACGTATAACCAATAAGTGTTCAGGATGATTTCCTCTCCCAGAATCCCCTGCGTGTCTCATCCTCCATGTTTGCTGTCTCCCTGTGACATCATCAGACTGGAAAGAAAACATCGCCAGGTTCTTCCATGTTCTATCCTAGGCAACAGGGATTTTCAGAAGGGCTTTTTCCCACTTCAGATGGGCTTGTCAATAATGTGGAGGGATGAACTTTCAATACTTAATGACATCCCCGTGAATGTATCTTTTGCACAGACTCCTTTCCAGGGCTTGGAGGAACGTACTAGGTTAGTTAGAGGCGCAAATCCCAAACTCTGCAAGGTCTGGTCCTCTTAGTTTCAGTATCAAAATCTATCTCCAGTCTTAGCACCCTGACTGACAATAAGATCGCAGCACAGATTCACATTCCGTGGCCAGAGAACGTTCGGGAATCCCTAAGGATTGTCACATATTTGAAACCTAAAATGTTATTAGAGCTTAATTTAAGTCCTAATAATAGATAAAGATAACGTGATCAAACAAATATACTTATAAGACTTGCCTAGGCGCCACAATTTCCTTTTAAAATAAAATAATATATAGAAAAAAATAAATAAAATAAAATGAAAAGATGTTACCCAACAGGATACTTCTCAAACCTTTCCAGGAAAATGTGCTAAGATTTTCCACGGATGCAGTCTTGGTTTGTTGTGGAAAGGGAGCGATCCAGTCAGGGATACATCATGTAAATAAAAACATATAAAACAATAATTGTGCAGTATTGTGATTATATATTGGCTTGTTTATGAATCTTGGCTCTAATAGAGAACCTACTTACAGCAACAGTAAAAAAATGTTCGCTTTT
>CM071575.1:45869032-45974513 GCA_036426205.1 Ascaphus truei
CTACACTCTATCCAGGAAGCCCCTCATGCTTTATACAGGAAGCCCCCCACACTCCATCCAGGAAGCCCCCCGCACTCTCTCCAGGAAGCCTCCACACTCTTTCCCGGAAGCCCCCGCACTCTCTCCAGGAAGACACCACACTCTCTCCAGAAACCCCTACACTCTATCCAGGAAGCCCCTCATGCTTTATACAGGAAGCCCCCCACACTCCATCCAGGAAGCCCCCCGCCACTCCTACAGGAAGCCCCCCACCCCCACCCCCAAAAACCATCTTTCCCGGAGAAGCCCCCGCACTCCATCCATGGATGCCACCCGCATTTATAGGGAAGCCCCTCCACCACTCTATCAGGATGCCCCCCCGCCACCTATTCGGAAAGCCCCCCGCACCTGCTACTCCGGAAGCCCCCGCACTCCATCCAGGATGCCCCCGCACTCCATCCAGGAAGCACCCCGCACTCTACTCAGAAAAGGCCCCCGCCCATCTATTTCAGGGAAGGCCCCCCGCCACTCCATCAGGATGCCCCCCAGCACACCGCATACCAGGAAGCACCCCGCACTCTACTCAGGAAAGCCCCCCGCACTCTATTCAGGAAAAGGCCCCCACACTCTATCCAGGAGCCCCCCGCACCTATTCAGCAAGCCCCCCGCACTCTACTAGGGAAGCCCCACGCACTCTATTCAGGAAGCCCCGCACTCTACTCAGGAAGCCCCCCGCACTCTATTCAGGAAGCCCCCCGCACTCTACTCAGGAAAACCCCCCGCATTCACTCAGGAAGCCCCCACGCACTCTATTTCAGGATGCCCCCCGCCCACTCATTTCAGGAAGCCCCCCACACTCATTCAGGAAGCCCCCCACAATCTATCAGAAAGCCCCCCGCACTCTATTCAGGAAGCACCCGCCACTCTATGCAGGAACGCCCCCCACACTCTATTCAGGAAGCCCCCGCACTTATTCAGGAAGGCCCCCCGCACTCCTATTCAGGAGCCCCCCGCCACTCTATTCAGGAAGCCCCCGCACCTAGTTCAGGAGCCCCCCAGGATTTATACAGGAAGCCCCTGCCACTCTCTCAGAAACTCCCGCACTTATTCAGGAAGCCCCTCGATTAAGGAAAACACGTAATGCGCGCACCCAATTTTGTTACACTTACTTTTGACAAAAAATCACGGCCTGTCCCTTTCCACCGCAGATTCAGTCTCACGGCCATTAGGCACCGTTCCTATCTTCTTAAAAATCTTTTTCTTCTAACCCCCCCCAAGTATATAATTGTACAGGGTTTCTCCACTTACCCTTTGTGTTCCCGCCATGTCCTCCCCCAAGTTTCCTCTCATATTACCCTTTTTTTAAAAGCAAAGTGTAGGGACACGGAGGTTCAATACAATGAGAACAGGGGGGCTCAATCCAGTCCCCAAAGGCACCCCCCCCCCCCAACAGGTCAGGGTTTCAGGATACCCAGCTTCATGCGCAGGTGGCTCAACAAGTGGGCTCAGGTCAAAGACTGATTTGAGCCACCTGTGCTGAAACAGGGGATTGATTGAGCCACCCTGTGCTGAAGCAGGGATATCCTGAACCTGACCTGTTGGGGGGGGCCTTGAGACTGGAGATGCCCCCTGCAAACGATGTTAGAACGTGCGGCGGGGGAAAGTTGCCCTGTGTGGGAGGGATATGAAGATAGGAGAAATAAAGCAGTAAATAGAAAATAATGATTTATTCCCCTTTACCGTTTTATAATACTTCGAATGTATATCTCAGGAAAAAGGCGGCATTACAAATAATTGCACCCGTAGCACCCATATAACTCAGCTCTCCGGGGGAGGAAACGCTAAACAGTATGGGAAGTTAAACATTGCAGAAGATCGCATTGTTTACTGCTTGCTGGTACATCGGGTCCATTGTCAGTGTTTGTGATCCCCACGTGGGTGTCAGTGGGAAGGATGATACCGTAGTAACAGCATCTGAAATGCTCCTTATCCCAGATACCTCTCGCATGGAATGCACTCCCTGGGCTTAGCTGACTGCGTCTTACTAGTCGAAAGCCAATAGTATCCGGGATTAACCCCCTAGTGGACGGAAGCCGGGGATACCGTTCTCCTGATGTATCTTGTTTTTACCGTTTGTTTAAATTCTCCATAGTTTGGGCACCAAAAAAAGTCGGGTTCTTTTTTGCAATTGAGTGTTATGCACAATTGACATTTTTCCCAGAAATTATCTATAGTAATAATCACTTTTTGGAAGGTTGTTCACATATGCCTCTCAGTTACAGTAACTTGGCAAATTCAAATATAATGTACAGTGCTACCAAGGACGGGGGGAGAAACTAAATACTTTTGCTCGTAATTTCTGTTGACTTTTTGTGTCTTACATTTACCTTTTAATACAAGCCTGGTACCAGGACAGAAGAAAGGGTTTAATATGTATGGTTTTTAGTGTCATTGGAAACGCTCTTCGGGCTTCTGATATTCCGACTGGAGACATTCCCTTATTAACTTACCCCTGACATAGGTATCCTGCCTGCGACAGGCACCTGGAACCCTCGGAGGGCTTGCAGAAAGGTTTGTATGGCTGAAGGAGCACTCAATGAGTAAAGACAAGACTCGGGTTCAAATTCTCCGTGTTGTCGGCTCCTTGTGACGCTTCTACACATCTACTTACATCGTCCCTGTGGCCTCAGGCACCACTACAATCGATTGTAAGCTCCATGGGCAGGGATTCATGGCCTTCAAATATTTCTGTGGCACAGCTGTGTATACTGGTCAGTGGCTCTAACAATTAGAGACATTTGATTATGTATAATGTCCATTTATATAGCTCTAAGCATTTCACCCGCGCTTTGTACTACATTACAATACCAAGGTTAAATAAATGACAAAACAATGGGAGGGAATAAGTTGCAACGGGTGACAGTGAAGGAGACCCTCGCCCCGAAGAGCTTACAATCTGTATGTAATAAACATAAGAGGGTTTGCTGATCATTGCCCGAGAATGCTCTGGCAAAAGAAGAAACATAGTTAATCCACGTTTTTCACAAAGGGCGGGTTTAGCAGAGAAAATATTCCTGTTGATACGGATAATGCGGCTTTTCATACGGTCTCCGTCAGTTTATAACAATAACGCCGAACCAACTTTCCCGCCAACAGAGTACCGCGAGGGAACGTTCTTACTCTCAGGGGCCTGCAGAGCATTACTCCTCTGTCACAGCACCTAACTTTAACCCCCTTATCACTAAAGCCTGCGAGACATCGATCTCTGCCTGTATCCACGCAATTTCAGCCAGGTGCCGGTTTTTACCTTTTTTGCCGCCCTGGCCTCCTCCGTGCATCTCGCGTTTTTCCATGACAACCGGGGCGCCATTGTATATCACGTTATCCTAGCAACATTCCTGCCAGAAAGGCGGTAAGAGCTTTACAAGACGCTCTCCCCGGCAATCAGTTTCCAGAAGGAATACCGGTATCACACATACACCGCCCAGAGAGGGTTCAAACCTGGTATAACACATCCACGCCCAGAGAGGGTTCAATAACCGGTGATACACATGACACGGCCCCAGAGAGGTAACCTGTTATACACATACACGCCCGAGAGGTAATACCTGTATACACATACACGCCCCGAGAGGATATACCTTATCACATACACTACACCACCACGAGAGGTAATTACCGGTATACACAATACACCCCACCGAGAGGGTAATACTGTAGACACATACACGCCCACGAGAGGTAATACCGGTTATACACCATACACGCCCAGAGAGGTAATACCGGTTATACACATCACGCCCAGAGATAGGTAATACCGTATACACATACACACCCAGAGAGTGGCTAATCACCGTATACACGTACAACGCCCAGGAGGACATAAGGTATAATATTCCCAGGGTAACACCTGTCTACACGCCCATGAGGGTATACCTGTATACACCATACACGCCGAGGAGGTTACCGGTAATAACCAAGGTACCGTTAATACACATACACGCCCAGAGAGGGTTATACCGGATACCCACCCATAACCACGCCCAGAGAGGGTAATACGGTATCACCATACACGCCCAGAGAAGTAATTAAACCGGTAATACACATACAACCCCAGAGAGTTAATACACGTATACACATACACGACCCATAGCAGGGTAATACGGTATAAAACCATACACGCCAGCAGAGGTAATACCGTTATACACATCACACGCCCAGAGAGTGGTAATACCGGTATACACATAACACGCCACGAGAGGAAGATCCGGTCTACACCAACCTACACGCCCAGAGAGGGTAATACCGGTATCACATACAACCGGCCCAGAAAGGAAATCCCGGTAATACACATTTACATATACACTACAAACCCCCAGAAAGGGTTATACCGGTATACACATACACGCCCAGAGAGGTAATACCGGATATACACAACACACGGCCCAGAGGAGTATATCCGATATACACCATCAACACGCCCAGGAGAGGCTACTACCGTATCCATCCAACGCCCAGAAGGCACCGGTATACACTCCTCCCCGTATACGTGTTAACTCAGAGGTAATACCGGTATACACATACAACCCCCAGAGATTATAGGTTCAGTACACCAGTAATAACCGGTATACACATAACGCGCCCAGAGAGGTAATACCGGTATACACATACACGCCCAAGAGGTAATACCGGTTCAACACAGTATACACTGGCCCAGAGAGGTATACGGTATACCACATACAAAGGCCCAGCAGAGTAAACCGGTATACAATCATCCAGCGCCCAGAGAGGTAATACCGGTATACACAGACACGCCCAGAGAGGTAATACCGGTATACACATACACGCCCAGAGAGGTAATACCGGTATACACATACACGCCCAGAGAGGTAATACCGGTATACACATACATGCCCAGAGAGGTAATACCGGTATACACATACACGCCCAGAGAGATAATACCGGTATACACATACACGCCCAGAGAGGTAATACCGGTATACACATACACGCCCAGAGAGGTAATACCGGTTACATACACACTCAGAGAGATAATACCGGTATACACATGTCCAGTATTACCTCTCATTTTTTACTGGACAGAGTGTCCAAATACAGGACAGTCCGGTTTAATCCTGGGCACCTGGCACCCCTAGAAGAGAGTGGGGCCCCTGTAACCGCAGTTACAGAAAGTGTTTCACCCCTATATTGCTGGAGGTTTCAGGTGCCGTTGGAATACAGTTCTGGCCTCTCACACACACAAGCTGCTTTGTCACAATTCGGAGCCCTTCTGGGCCACAAAAAACGGTCCTTTGTGAATACCTTTATACGGAGCGTTACCTGCTGTAAAGTACACGTCTTACTGTATGTACATGTGCACGGTGCTGCACTGTGTATACTCAGTTCTTCTGTCTGGTAATACTCTATCTTCTCCAGCACAAGGAATGCTGCTTCAAATGAATGTATGTTAATTTAATCCCATTGTGCCCTAATCCCACGGACTTTATGGTTCTCACTTTAGAATGTCCAGTACCAAAGAAAGGAAACGGCTTGCCATGGTAAGTCCAAACAGTCTGCTTTAATGAAGATCTTCACACCAACCGTCGCAACACTCAAACATTGACTTCGCTTTTCAAAACGAACAAAACAATTCCAAAAGTATATTGCTTAAATTACAGTATCCCTTTACTGATGCAGCAGGACGCGCAGGCTGCGTACGGCGCAGGTATCCGGGAACGTCTGCGATGTTACAAACACAATGCTTTGGGACCGCTCTAATAATGAGAACCGTTTATTCAGTGTTAAAAAAAAATAATTAAAAACCCCATCGAAAGAAATCGTTCAACTCATTGGGAAATCCTGCGGTTGGGGAGCTTCCTACGAGGCTCGAAAACTATTAACCGTTTATAATGTACAGGATTCTTAGGGTCTTGAGCCCTAATTGTACATATTTTCCCCATGCAATACTTTATTGATTACAGAACAGAATACACTTATCTATGTTATCTCCAACGTTTGAGAGCCTCTAATATTTGATTAATAATTTGAATTAAAAATGTTGGGGGTATACTGAAAACTGGCACACACCCCCCCCCCCCCTAATGTATAGCATTTTACAGGCTTGGTTTGGTCAGGAAGGTCTCACTGAACCTTTTTTTAGATTAATAACATGATTTTTGGAACTTTTCAACGAATAAACAGCAACTTCTACAGAAAAGACTTCCCTGCTTTCCAAAGCCTATTTACAACAATTGTATCTATAGATAAACTGTCATTTTGGTCCAGCGCAAGGTCTCACCCCTCGCAAGGCGTACAAGAGTGAAGAGCACGTGAGTGCCGCCAGTCGTGCGTCCGGCGGGGACGGCGGGCATCAGAAAAGGGATAATATTGTTTCATTTTGTTAACGAGAAGAGAAGAAACCCAGCGCTCAGAATGAGTACGGCGACACGAACATGCGCAGCCGGATAACGGAGCTGCCTCGAAAGTTGACGACGGTGTTCACAGTTATCATTTCCAGGTCGAGCACCAGGTCACGTGGCCCCTTGATGGGTCGTGTCATCACCAGGGTGGCGCTGATGGGCCCCGTTTGCTATATGCAAGGACACAGAGGGAGAAATATTTCAGTATCGAGGAGCGGGCCGTGTAACATGACCAGGTATTCATAATCACAGCCCTTATTTAAACTAGTCGCCCGGCGGCCCGAATATCACGTATAATACGGGTACATATACTGATCTGGCGCATGGCATGATCAGCGCCACAACGTATTCTGGCGGGAAAAAAGGGAAACGGAGCATAGCAGATTACATCAAAGTGTCATTGTCTTGTTGTTAGTTTGTTACATTACAGAGAAAGGAACAGGTGGGAGCGACACTTCGGAAGGTTCTGGCATCTTTGGCTACGGCACTAAGTTAAAAACATATCCTTGGTATTATAATGTTTCGCTGGTTCAGAATCATCAATTTGCCCTACTCACCATAAAGAAAGAAATGTCCCCTTTTCACTGTTACAAAATCTGCTGCTATTCTTGGCAATACCACCGGTTTTTAACGTACTCTGGAGACATCAGCTGCTGGAAATGTTCCTCACCGGGAGGTTTAAAATGGCCCCTGTCATCTGGCCGGCAAACTTGTGTGAAATGTCTCAAACTGCAGAGGCTTCTAGCAAAGTCTCAGAGCCGCAGAAACAGCAGCGGATTCATGAAAGGTTTGTTCCTACAATAAATCTTTTGCTTTGTTTCTCCATAGTTTTGCAGCCACGAGGCGTCTGTGGCGCACTCTATGCGTTCTGTGTGGCGCTCTGTTTGTTCTGTGTGGCGCTCTGTTTGTTCTGTGTGGTGCTCTCTGTGCGTTCTGTGTGGCGCTCTGTGCGTTCTGTGTGGCGCTCTCTGTGCGGCGCTCTCTGTGCGGCGTTCTCTGTGCGTTCTGTGTGGCGCTCTCTGTGCGTTCTGTGTGGCGCTTCTGTGGCGTCTGTGTGCGCTCTGGCTCTTGGCCTGTCGTTCTGTGTGGCGCTCTGTGCGTTCTGTGTGGCGCTCTGTGCGTTCTGTGTGGCGCTCTGTGCGTTCTGTGTGGCGCTCTGTGCGTTCTGTGTGGCGCTCTCTGTGCGTTCTGTGTGGCGCTCTCTGTGCGTTCTGTGTGGCGCTCTCTGTGCGTTCTGTGGCGCTCTCTGTGCGTGAACGTTTGATTCGAACACTTTAGGTTAGGCCTCGTTCAGGGTGCCTGCTTCGCTACGTGCGCGCGCACGTTCGAAACAAAGTATTTAAAGTAAATAGCGGTTGTCAGGGTAGCAGCTGCCCTGTCGCGGAAGTACGGAGTTGACGCTTGCTACTGTTTCAATAAACAACTCAAGTTGTTTTTTTCAAGCTGCAGCAGCGTCACTGGTACTTCGTTAGCCAATCAAATCATTCGGGAAAGTGTAGGGAAGAGCAACACCCATCCCTAACCTCAGGTCTGTCGCCCCGTGTCCTGAACGCTTGAAAAGGTCTGCTGGGGATGAAGTGCACATATCGCCCAGCAGACTGACGCGCGGACGCGCGCCCTCCACCTCCTGTCTTTGCCACCCTGAACGAGGCCTTACGGTTCTGTGTCGCGCGGTGTCACGTTCTGTGTCGCGCGTCGCGCGGTGTCACGTTCTGTCGCGCGTCGCGCGGTGTCACGTTCTGTCGCGCGGCGCGCGGTGTCACGTTCTGTGTCGCGCGGTGTCACGTTCTGTCGCGCATCGCGCGGTGTCACGTTCTGTGTCGCGCACAGTCACGTCTGTGTCGCGTTCTGTGTCGCGCGGAAAGCTGCTTTCATCTTTTGACATTCTTTCAGACAGGGCAGTTACCTGGATTCCTAGTTACCCTGAACATTAAATTCTTCTCACGTCACCGACACTGTCTGTTCCTGTTTAATAGCTTCTGCAATGTTCACAAAGCTTGTGTGTTACTCTGTTTGTAAAAATGTATGGAAGACACACAATGTATCCGTGAGACCCACCTGCGTCCATCCAAGATGGCCGTTATTTTTGCGGATGAAATTTTTTTAAACGTAGGATTGAAGCAGAGGGTCTCTGGAGGCGAACCCCATTAATTCCAGATCCGGGGACCCCCTGCTTCGAGAGATGTAGACCCCGTAGGGGTTCACGTAATGGCGGTGTTTAAAAACTCCCGCGCCCTGCGAGCCAATAGGGAACCGTGATCATGAGGTTCAGCTTTCTATAAGCCTGTGTGACGCGCGAGCTTTAAACTTTGCTGAGATACCGGCACCGCATTTGGAGGTCTGTATCTCGGGAAGCAGGGGGTCCCCAGGGCTGAAATTAATGGGGTTCAGCTTCAGAGACCCTCTGATTTTAACCTGGGTTAAAAAACAACAATCAATTTTTTTTTTTTTTAAAGCGTGAATTGCTCCTTAAAACCAAGGGAGGAAAAAATGGGAGACAAAAGGTTTAAACCAATAGGAAATTTCGCCCAGCGATTCACAGATGGTTATATTTATACTAGCGTACCAGTAAGCAGAGTTCATATACATACTTAGGCCTGAGACATGCCTCGGTGATTACTTGTCCATAATACAATACATTACTTACATCGTTACCACGTGTAAAGTGGAACAGTACACAGTGTCTCTGCGCCGTTTCTAGTTTGGACGACCAAATTGTGAGCCTGATGCAAGAAGACATTTCGCGTCTATATACTATGGGGGCACCATGCAACGAAGGATCCATGCAAGGACGACGCAAGCGATGAGTCACCTGGACGGCGCGGCATGCATTGACGGCTGAATGCGGCGAGAGAGCAGGAGACTGTAAGAGATACCGGCAGATGCGTGACTGCACCGGGGGGGCTCGATTGTGTTATTATAAGCCTTTTCACATTGTTTCTGGGAATTATACTCCTAATAGATATATCCTATAACTAATTCAATAATATATATCACTCCTCCCTCCTGTCCTTGGGCTCTAGTCGCTCGCTAGATCGCTCAGCTCGCTAGCTACGCTCCGATAGCTAGATAGCATAGATCGAAGGCTCGCTATTAGATGATACCACTAGCATAGACAATAGATCGATACCCAGATAGATAGATAGATAGATACACCATCGTAGCTACCCAGACTAGATACGCTCGCTAGATCGTATAGACATATCATAGCTAGAATATGTAGATAGATGATACGATAGCGATGAGATAGATCAGTAATACGATCAGACTCAGATAAATAGATAGGATACACAGATAGATAGATAGATACACAGCTCAGATAGATAGATAACCAGCTCGCTCGCTCCGACTCGCTCGCTCGCTCGCTCCGCTCGACTTCGCTAGCATCCTGCTCTCTCGATAGCTGAGACTCGATCGCCAGACTCTCTAGATAGAGACACGATGATGTCCACCCGATCCGCTCTACTAGACTAGATCGCTCAGATCCGTCTCTGCGTGCGGTATTCGCCTAGCTCCGCCTCGCTCGCCGCCTCGCTCGCCTAAACCACGATAGATACCCAGAGATAAGAGATAGCTACATACTTAGATAGATAGATAGATAGATATGATAGATGATAGAGATAGATGATAGATAGATAGATAGATAGATAGATAGATAGATAGATAGATAGATAGATAGATAGATAGATAGATAGATTAGAAGAGATAGATGATAGACGTAGATAGATAGGTGATAGATAGTAGGATAGATAGATAGATAGATAGTAGTAAAATAGATAGATACACAGATAGATAGATACACATTAATAAGATACAGATAGATATATACAGATAGATAGATCACAGATAGAGATAGAATAGATAGATAGATAGATAGATAGATAGATAGATAGATAGATAGATAGATAGATGAGATAGATATGATTAGATAGATAGATAGATAGATAGATAGATAGATAGCATACACAGATAGATAGATCACAGATAGAATAGAAGCAATATGATAGATAGATAGAATATATAAGATCAGATAGATTAAGATTAGATAGATAGATAGATAGATAGTAGATAATAGATAGATAGATAGATAGATAATAGATAGATAGATAGATAACAATGAGATCAGATAGATACACAGATAGATAGATAGAAAGATAGATGAAAAGATAGATAGATAGATAGAAATAGATAGATAAGATCATAGATAGATAGATAGATGATAGATAGATAGATAGATAGATAGATAGATAGATAGATAGATAGATAGATAATAGATACCGATAGATGATAGAAGATGATGATAGTAGATAGAAGTAGATAGATAGATAGATAGTATACAGATAGATAGATAGACAGATAGATAGATACATATAGATAGATGATGTATAGATATAGATTGATAGATAGATAGATAGATAGATAATGAAGATAGATAGATAGTAGATAGATAGCGATAGATATAGATAGTAGATAGAATATAGACATAGATAATAGATGATAGATAGATAGATAGATAGATAGATAGATAGATAGATGATAGATGAGAGATAGATAGATACAGATAGATAGATATATAGAGATAGATAGATTACAACACGATATAGTATACAAGCAGATGATAGATAGATAGAAGATAGATAGATAGATAGATAGATGATGATACGATAGAATAGATAGATAGATCGATAACAGATGTAGATAGATAGAGATATTATAGATAGATAGGATAGATAGATGATAGATAGATAGATAGATAGATAGATATAGATAGATAGATAGATACCACAGCAGACAGATATAAGAGACTCTTTACTGTTTCGGTATGCAGACACCTGAAAAAGGCCTCTGCAGGTGGAAACGCGTGCTGTTCTGACATAATAAATTCCTCGTACCCGGATCATCTATTTGCATTCAAGTTTAGGATTTTTTAGACCGGTTTCCCTGGAACAGGAGCACCGGTGATTCCAAGTATTTTGATTATTTTTGGCGTGCAGCATTACATCTTTATTGTACGGTGAGACACACCAGGACTCTGAGCCTCCTGTTTGCTAAGCTGCTGCTCCATTAAAGCAGCCTCCAGCATATCACGGAAATGGGCCACACGTGTTTTCGGAGTAGCATGGCTTAGTAAACATGGTCTGTTCATTTCCTTCAGAAACGTTGGTGTGAGAGGGTTAAACTTGGCCGGGCGCGATGACTCCACACCACGGTCACAGCATTGCAATAGTGTACGAAAGCGTAATAAGGAAACCCATAATTACTGAACGAGAACAATACGCTGTTTCAAGTTCTGGGAATCCTCACACACTACGCAGCTTTTCCGTCTCCACTCAGCAGAAAAACGCCAGGCGCTACTTCTTCGAATGCTTGTATTCCGCAGACTGTACACAGGCGATTTATAACATGGGCTGAATAACAGGTTGAAATAACAACTGGCTCTGAAATCGGATCCCTCTGCGGCTTCGTCCGTCACCAAGCAGAAGGAAAGGCCGACCAATCTATGCCAGACATTACAAAAGTTACGGTGGGAACAAAATGTGTCAAAAACCCTGCACCGTACACCGTACAGCAACTAATAATCCCACGTGTGCGCACATTCACACGGCTCAGACATGTCTGCAACCCTGCCCTTCCCCATTATCTTAGTGCTTCACTGCAGCAGGGATTCTGGGAAATAACATGCAAATGAGCACACAGTGCCACCTTTTGCTTCTAATCCATTGTAACATGGATCCCTATAAACTTATGCCTGCCGTGTTACACAGATTTTCAGCATAGCCGGATTAAAAAAAGTTGTCATTACCCAGAATCCTGGCTGCAGTGGAAGCGCTGTTTGCTAAGCGATCATGGGGAAACCATGTTTGTGACCTGTCTGATACTGCAATGCACTACAAGTAGTATTTTTATTTGCTAAATATATGCCATAACATTATTTGTAACCTGTTCATTTAGTTTAGATCATATTATATGTTGAGCGCATCCTTAATTGTTTTATATTTTGAACTGAACCCTTCTTATGCACACGGGTCGTGCGGGCAGAGTCTCACTTTGCGAGATGTGGAGTTACAATCAGTGTTAGGCCTCGGGAAAGAAAGAAAAAAGCGGAGCACTGCCAGAAATGAAAAAAGGCTGGGGCAAAAATTGAAATAAAGATTATTATTGAGCATAATGGCCAAAAAACAAACACAAAACACATACAAGGGAAAAATCGACCGACGCGTTTCCCGCGCGTTAAAGCGTTTCCCGCCGCGTAAAGCCGCCTCCACGGCGGGAAACGCGTCGCGAGTTGTTTTTTATCACCTTGTGTGTTTGTTTTTTTGGCCATTATGCCCAATAAATAATCTTTATTTCAATTTTTGCCCCAGCCTTTTTTCATTTCCTGGCAGTGCTCCGCTTTTTTCTTTCTTTTCTATTTTTGTCTCATCAGTGTAGCAGCACGCTCCGGTTTCATCGTTGCAGAGCAGCTGTTATCATCGGGGGATTTCCTCCAGGAGCTGCAGAGTGGATCCGGATCTTTGGACAAGTGTGCGGTCTACACGCCCAGCGCCTCACCTGTTCCGGGTAGGATCACGGCTTGCGGGGACGAGCGGCTGCAGCTTTGGATTGCGCGCCAGTCCACCCACGCTCACCAGTGCCCCCCAGATCCCGTCTGGCTGAAACATCGCGGCATATCATCAGGCACCCGGTAAGGCGGCGGGAGATTCTGCTTGCAGATCTCTACTACCAACAGCCAGTCCTGTTATACCGGGGAGCCAGAACCGCTTGTCAGAGTGAGGAGGGTCACATTTCTATCTGCACGGGGGAATGGTGCCATTGACCTGATCGGAGGATATCCAGAGGTCCTACAGGTGAGGTGGGAGTCACATAGACCCACACATAACATCGGACATTTGTTTGGGACACTCTCTGCATTTATATATTTTTATACCGGTTTTCACAGCACTTGCCATATTTGTAGCTTCCACGTGGGGATTTTCCCTGTTTTTTCACTTAGGCCGTAAACTTCAGAAAGAACGAAGCTCGGATTTTGAACCCGCACATTTCATTTTTGAAAATTGTTATTGTCTGTCCCTGTTTTCATCTTGCTGGTTCACAAAAACCTGTCCTGATTGAACCTTAAAAAAAAAATGTGATCGTTTGATAGACCCAGCATCTGAACTTATCCCCCCGGGCTGCGACAATTCCACACTTTCAGTCGCACTTCTGAGTTTAGGAAAAATTATTGAATAACTTTGAGGTAGCAGTGTTTCTTAAAAGTCGTTACGATAATACCATTTAAATATTCACTATTTTAGTAATCCGGTACACAAAGGGTTAATGTATAGTTTTAAAAGACCCATTTTTCCTCCATGTAAAGTCAAAGTGTCCGAGGTATTAATTGGTCAGTAAAACAAAAACATTTTTGAAATAGCAGTTTCCTGGTGGTGGGTGAGGGGGGAGTTCCCTGATCTGGGATTGTGGGGTGATTAAGCCATAACCCAACACAACTGTTTATAGTAAGTTGTCAATGATGGCCCAATAAAATGATATGTTTATATTATGGAGGTCTGGTGACAGTACCCAGAACTACCAGAGGCCTTAGGTGTCCCCTTCAAAAAGACAAAAGTCCCCCAGCCAGATGCACAAGGTGAGAATATTTATTTTGTATTTTCCTTACACATTTACTATAGATATTGCTGATCGGCACACTTGGCTGTTTCAATTAAGTCCAAAGATGCTGGACTTGTTAGACTGCATATGCGAGATATCCATTTGTCCATCAGAGATGGAAATGGGTTTATCAAAATAGATGTTGAAACATACATTTTGATCATCCGAACACATTAGTGTGTGTCCCATCATTTTAGGAATTATAGAATGAAAGTTATGGGGTACTTTTGTACTCAGACATTTTCAATTCAAAATAAAAATTTCTCTCCCCAATCCCTAAAAAAATTCATTAGAGATTGAGTGGGAGTTAAGGACACATACCACCAGCAGGTGGTCTTATTCTGTTCCCGATGCCGGGGTTTTAGGATATAAACCATCATTTGGAATTTGAAATTAGAGTGCAACAGTAGAGTGTTCTATGCCAACAAGACGCTGGGATTCTCCTATTCCGATCTCCACGACCTCTTGGATGGAACAGATATTGTTACGTGGTAACTAACGTATGTTAGCTTTTCTGTTTTGACTGTGTAGTTTTTATTTAAAGCTGCAGTTCAGGCAATATCCTGCATGTGTGTTTTTTTAATAAATCAGTTCTGTAGTAAGAAAAAATACTTTTAGCATTTTCTGTTTTAAAAAAAACAACTTTGAAAGACCAATTTTCTTGTATTCTATTTTAACAAGCAGGCTTGTTCCTATAGCAACGATTTACATTCCCCATATTTAAAGATGTCGCCAAACTTTGCCGATCAATAGACGGAGAACGAATTGACCGGCAGCTATGCAGTTCTTTAGGTAATTAGAGATTGTCCACATGACACTATTGAAGTAAAAAAATTAATAAAAAAAAAAGACTGAACTGCAGTTTTAACGGTTTGCAATTATTATATTGGATGTTTGTTGCAATATTCTTTTTCTGTAACTAAGCATTGTACTACTTCTGTATATTAAATCTAAAATGTAATACGTACTGATTTGGGCGCTAATTGAACGTTGCACGCTTTACAGGCAGTAACTGCATTTTTTGATTCATTTTGCTACAATAGGTTTTTTTGTGTTAATCATATTTTTCCTTCCTAAACAGGGCTCCGAGGACCCCCTAGAGGTGAGACTTTTAAAATGATCTTTGGTGGTGAAAGCGAGTTGCGCTATATTGTGACGGATTGCGCGGAGATATTCCTCATTTTAAGGACCCTGCAGGGAGATACAGTGTGTCAGCTGTGTGTATTAACCCTCGTCACATACACAAGTCATACACTCACACGTGGGCTGTTCGTGACAAGGCACCTAAAAAAAATTGGTAATATCAATAATTTTTCCAAGAAAAGTACTGGGAATTTCATAGCGACGTGTGATCCTGCATCTTACATAAGGGATGTTATCTCTAAGTCCCGGCTGTCAGAAGATAGCAGCAGGCCCGCCGCTTTGCATTATCGTGTGTACATACCTTGGCAGGACCTCTCATCGGAGTTAAGAGTAAACCCAGGGTTACACGTGCAGGAATATGATCCGGGTACATTGGCACACAGCTGCTGGCAGTAACCGTACCGGCATTCATCTATGTCTGATAATAGAGAGATGGAGATGGATCAGGAAACAGGATTTCCACATTTGTTAAACATTTCTGTTGCTTTTCTATGTATGTCTTTATGTCTATAGCGCTCACAGTGTACTCGGCGCTTTACAAATAAGACGGCACAGGGAATTATAATACAATAAGTGCAACAAACACAATCAGACAATAGGAAAGGAAATCCCTGACCCGCAGAGCTTACAAAGTGTTTTTTTTCAGAAAGAAAAAGAAGCACGTTAGAAATATAAATATAAATAAGGTTCATAATGCCTGAAAAACAAATCATGCTCATTTAAAAATGTTAACATTTCCAATAACTGTTTTAATTTAACAAATATTTGTTTACCTTGCTTACATTTAATTTACATCCGACTATTAAAATATTTGGGATATTTTCTTAATACGTTGGTAGAAATACACTTTTTAATAATAAAATGAATTTGCCCATTTCCCCCCTCCCCAGCCCCCCCAGAAGTGACGCTCCTGACACAGACGTCTCACTTGTGACTGATACTGATATATATGACAGAGAAGGATACCGTATGTACATCACATAACCTGCCTATTTCATACGGTGGAGTAAAGCCTCACACCCAATGTGATTCGGACATTTCCCATATTTAATATTCCCTTGCATCTCTCTGAAGATTTTATTAATTCCTTTACAGTATTGGCTTCCACCACCTCTGCTGGGACCACCTCTGCTGGGACCACCTCTGCTGGGACCACCTCTGCTGGGACCACCTCTGCTGGGACTACCTCTGCTGGGGTGCTGTTGTATGCCAAAAACATCGGGAAGGATTGGCGGACAGCCAGGTAAGCCACAGAGCACTCACAACTCACCGGGTGGGAACCAAATTACAAATATTTAGTGAAACTACATAAAAAACATCTTGGGGACACAAAACAGGGGGGTTCTCCTCCCACGCGTTTCACTGAGCCATTGATTGAGCCACCTGTGCTGAAGCAGAGACTGAATGACCCACCTGTGCTGAAGCAGAGACTGATTAACCCACCTGTGCTGAAGCAGAGACTGATTGAGCCACTGGTGCTGAAGCAGACTGTTCGAGCCTCCTGTGCTGAGGCTTTAATCTCTATCAAACTTATTTATTTCTCTTTGAAAATGTTATTTTTTAATTCCCCACCCGCCCGCCTCGGTAGGAGGTAGGGGGTCTCCGGGGGGTGTGAATCTCAGCTCCGTGAACCCCCTGCCCTGTGAGATACATCGGAAGGTGATGCTGGTAGCTGAAATCTGTTTAAAGGTCGCACGTCACACCAGCCAATAGGAAGCTGCAAGGGATGACATTCCGGCTTCCTATTGGCCCACGAGACACGCGACTTTTAAACAGACATTTGCCATGCCCGGCCTGCTAATTTTGAGGCAAGTATCTAGGGAAGCAGGCGGTCCCCGGAGATAAAGTTAACGCGGTTCAGCTCCGAATACCGCCTGCTTCAAACCTAGTCCAAAATATATATATATATATATACACATACACATACCGGTTTAAAGACAATCACTAAGTACACTCGCGAGTAAGGACATATTTCAATAGCCCCATACCCCTGTGTGCGTACGCTCATTTCGCGAGTACGGACACTTATTCTGCCCTACAGACCGCCGTAGTAGTGACGCGCTGATTCCCCTCGCCCAATAGGCAAACGGCAGCTCGCGCATGCGCCTGTCGGCATGTCTTGAACCGCAATACCGAAAAGGTAGGGATTCACTTTAAGTACATTTTTGCTTTACATACATGCTCCGATCCCATTGCGTACGTTAATGCGGGATACGCCTGTATATATGCGTACGTTAATGCGGGATACGCCTGTATATATGCGTACGTTAATGCGGGATACGCCTGTATATATGCGTACGTTAATGCGGGGTATGTATATATGCGTACGTTAATGCGGGGTATGTATGTATATATGCGTACGTTAATGCGGTGTATGTATATATATATGCGTACGTTAATGCGGGGTATGTATGTATATATGCGTACGTTAATGCGGCTGGGGAGGGTATGTCATGCTATATATGCGCACGTTGTATGCGATAGATGTATATATGCCGTACGTTAATGCGTGGTATGTATGTTATATGCGTTACATTTATTGCGCGTGTAGTATGTATATATGCGTACGTTTAATGCGAGGCGTGTAGTGTATGTATATATGCTACGTTAATGACGGGGTCTATGTATGTAATATGCGTCGTTAACTGCGGGCGTATGTATGTATATCATGCGTACGTTAATGCGCGGTGGTATATGTATATATGCCGTACGTTAATCGGGCTGATGTATCGTATATACTGCGCACGTTCATAATGCCGGGGTATTGTATATAATGCGACAGTTTAAATGCGCGTGGGTATGTATGCGTAGTTAAGCGTTATGAACCAGTGTAACGTTTAATGGGTATCGGTATTATATATAGACGTCTGTCGTTATGGGGGTATGTATGTATATATGCGTATCGTTAATGCGGGTATGTATGTTATAAGGCGTAGTTAATGCGGGTATGTATGTATATATGCCGAGATCGTTTAATGCGGGAGTATGCTATGTATGTATTATATGCGTAGCTGTAATGCGGGGTAAGTATGTATATATGGTACGTTATGCGCGGGGTTGTATATATGCGTAGTTATGCGGGGTATGACTATATGCGTACGCTAATCGCGGTAAGTATGTATGTATGCGCTACGTTAATGCGGGTATATGTATATATGCGTAGGATTTAATGCGGGGGGGTATTTATTTATATAGCGACTGTCTTAATGCGGGGTTTAGCATTTATATGCGTGAGTATATGCGCTATGTTTATCGTATGTACTCGGGTTATGTATATAGGTCGTAATGCGGGTATGTATTGTCTCGCATATATGCGATACGTTAATGCGGGGTATGCTTGATATATATGTAGTGTTAATGCGGGGTAATGTAATGTAATATGCGTACACGTTAATGCGGGGTATGTAGGTATATAGCCATACGTGTTAATGCGGGGTTATGTATATATGCTACGTAATGCGGCGGTAGGTAGATGTATATATGCGTACGTTAATGCGTGGGTGGATGTATTGTATATATGCGTACGTTAATGCGGGGTATGTTATTGTATCTATGCGTACGTTAATGCGGGGTATGTATGTATATATGCAGTACGTTAATGCGGGTGGGGTATGTATATATGCGTACGTTAATGGCGGGGTATGTATATATGGATACGTTTAAGGAGCTAGTATGTATATATGCTAATATATTAATGACGGGGCGTATGTATGTAATTATGCATCGTGTTAAGCGGGGTATGTATGTATATATGCGTTCTAATGCGGGGGGTGGCAGGGGGTATGTATGGATTATTCGTACGTAGTTATGCGGGGTTTGTATAGATGCATACGTTAATGCAGAGTATGTATGATATAGATGCATACATTAATGCGGGGGTATGTATGTATATATGAATACGTTAAGGCGGGGTATTATGTAATATGCGTACGTTAATGCGGGGTATGTATGTAGTCTAGCTACGTTAATGCGGGGTATGTATGTATATATGCGTACGTTAATGCGGGGTATGTATGTATATATGCGTACGTTAATGCGTATGTATGTATGTATGTATATATTTATTTTTTTTAAATGTAACCCAAGAGATAACACCACTTTAAACAGAAAAAATGCTAATTGCCCCCTCTAGTGGGAAAGGGGTAGAACTGCTGTTATTAATGATGGCACGGTGTAGGCACTGCAACTGTTCGGTGATTCCCAATAGGGGGCTCGTAACCGTGAGGCGCATTCAAGGGGTTCACCCAGTGGTGGGATTCCAAAATTTAGCAACCGGCTCTCTCACCTTACTGCCCTTTCATAGTGAAAAATCACCATCAGCTTCTCCCCCTCATCATCAGATCTCCCCCAGTCCCCCTCATCATCATCAGATCTCCCCCAGTCCCCCTCATCATCATCAGATCACCCCCAGTCCCCCTCATCATCAGAACACCCCCAGTTCCCCTCATCATCATCATCAGATCTCCCCCAGTCGCCCTCATCATCATCAGATCTCCCCCAGTCCGTATCAGCATCATCATCAGATCTCCCCCAGTCCGTATCAGCATCATCATCAGATCTCCCCCAGTCCGTCTCATAATCATCATCATCAGATCTCCGCCTGTCTGTTTCAGCATCCTCAGATCTCCCCCAGTCCCCCTCAGCATCCTCAGATCTCCTCAGTCCCCTCATCATCAGATCTCCCCCTCAGCATCCTCAGATCTGCCCAAGATCTCTCCCTCACATCCCCCCGTGTCCCCATCACTTCTTCCCCAGATGGATCTCCCCCAAATCTCCCCCTCACCGGTTCGGGCGGCAGACGGCGTCTCCCAGCATGCTCGGGCATCGCATGTTCCCCCTGCAAATTTTTTCAATATAGCTGTGCGGCGTCACATGGCACATGGCACTGCGTTGGCATGGCAACACGGCGCCTTTTGACACGGCGCGGCCATATTGAGAAGGTATGCAGTGTAAGGATGCCGGGAGATGCCGATAGACACCGCCGCCCGGACAGGTGAGAGAATGAAACACTGGTTCAGCGAACTTGTGAAATTTTAGTAACAGATTCGCACGCACCGGTGCGAACCGGCAGAATCCCACCACTGGGTTCACCCAAAAACATCTGTACTGGCGGCTCCCCGGCTGTATAGTGGGTCCGACCTGAGCCCATGTGGGGGCTGCGCACTTAGTAAGGCCCCAAACTGTACCTTAGTGTGTGGGATATCGCTGTCGCTCCCCATAATGCTTTGCAGCCACAGCAGCAAAGCATTGTGGGAAGGGACTTTGGAAGCTCCCGCAGTGAGTAACAGCTATACCCCTCCCCCTCCTCCCCCCATGCTGCCTACATACACTGAGGGGCAGTTTGGGGGATTATTAAGCGTGTTTCCCCCACAAGCTCAGAACACCGTACTGCCTGGGATCGGTCACACAGTGTGTTAGCGACAGTCTGATGAGTCGGCGATAAGATTTAGTAATTAGGGGTTTGCGGAATAAATCTTTGCTAGCAGGGGTGCACCGTGTAATAAAGGTTGTTCTTGCTGAACAGGTAAAACTTTGAAATGTAAAGGCATATTTATGATAGTTCTTGTGGTATCAAACTGAGAACTTAACTGAGTGAAAAATGATGACAAAGTAGAAAGATACTTTGCGGGTGACAATACATTTTAATGGATCAAAATACCAATGAAACAAGGTTCTCTTGTACAACTGATATTATCTTGGTCCATTGAAAGGTATTACAGACCCGGAAGTGTCTTACTCTTTCTGGGACCACTTTGGATATTAGCCCCCTAATAAAGTAGATGAAAGAGTCACTAGAAGCATCACAACTCCTGCAAACATTAACGTAAACGCAAAGTCCCAATCTGCGTTGTCAATCCACAGCACATCAAATGCAGTTTCTTTTAATGACCTCAGAGATACTGTAACTATTTGTGATGTCATGAGAAATCTGGCTGACTGGTTGAAAGAATAGTGTTAATGCAACAAATGGTGTCAGACACAGCGGATGTGATTATAATGGGGCAAAACAAATTAACCAGTTAATAGAGTAACAGGAGGGGGGGGGGGGAGGGAGAGGAGGGGGGGGGGAGGGAGGAGGGAGGGGGGGAGGGAGAAGGGAGAGGGGACCTTTTATTGGATCAACCTCCCAGGGCCCTTCATCGGGTAAGTTAATAGAGAATTTCATATTTCAGGGACAAAAATGTAATATATATATATTTGGATAAAGGAAGAAAGAGAAAATGAGAGAACAAAAAAATGAGAAAAATATTCACATTCTTCTTGGAATAAACACTTATCTTTGATTTATGGGAACACATTCTAACAGCACAGTTTTCATTCCAACTTTAATCCTTTCTCAGATGTCTCCCTTATTATTGGCACAAACGCACAAACGCACAAACGCACACACGCACACACGCACACACGCACACACGCTTTCCTCCCCGGCATCCCAGAAGAACCAGCGCTGTGGCACTTTCTTCACTTCTTTTGTCAGTTAAATGTCTCAGTACTGAAATGGTGGAAACGTTGTAAATATAGATACTGACACAATATGAACCGTGCTCAACTAGACCAACAGTTCGGATAGTATGTAACCATATACCAGTGTGCCCAGTCTGTATGGACTAGGGCAGGGGAGCGCAAACTTTAGCTGCTGCGCCCCGTCTTCCTTGCCCCGGCTCTCGCGCCCCCCCTACCTTGTATCCGCGTCAAATGACGCTGCGTGGTCATGTGACGTCACATGGCCCGCGGCGACGCGTCACACAGCCGGCTGAATCCCGGTAAGTGGAGTGCTGCAGAGGCCTCACGCGATCCCCCAGCAGTTAATTTAAATGCCTTGGGGAAGAGGGCGGGGCCTCTGCAACCGCCCGCGCCTTCCCAGAAAAATCTTGCGCCCCCCAGTTTGTGCACCCAAGGACTAGGGTATCGTAGTCCAATGTCCAGTAGCCCCCAGCCTGGGGGAACCTTAGAAAATGTAAACAAGAAAGGTAGACAAGCGCAGCCGGTATAAATAAGTGTATTAAACACTAATATAAAACAGTCACTGCTCACTTACATGTGAGTAAGACTACACGGGTGTAGTGGAGCACGGGCGTGGGAACTTCGCTGGTAAACTGGTTACCCGGCGTGTTGGAGGACCTCGCTCCTCTGCTTCTCCGTGGCCGGCGACCTGCACCGGATCCCGGAAGTTCAGAAGTCTCGCGAGAGTTCGCCCCCGTCACTTCCGTGCGGCTTGCGGAGTGTTTCACCGCTATCCCGGTCCCGACTTCTCCTTCACATTGGACTGGAGTAGCTGGTTTGCTCAGAATATTGTGCTCCGTGCTCTGCTAACGCAACCATTAACCCTACGCGTTTCGCTCTCAGGGGCTTTGCCAGGGGATGGTTGTCCTATTCCTCCTCATCTATTAAATACCCTAATTGCTACTTCTAATTGAATACCAATCAATCAGATGACATACATCTCAAAAGTTCAATTGAATAATGCTAGACCTTTTCCAGTCATCTCATTAAACAATCATACACATCTTAATTAAACAATTCAAAGGACATGTATATATTGAACAAATGATGTGGTGACTCCAATAGCGATCTTAAACAATAACGTACTTTCACATTGAGAATTATAACTCAAAATACGTAGTATATAAATTGAGAACGAGTGACTGAAAAAAGTCTACAATACATAATTTACCTACATATACAATTACAATTAATCTTTATACAACCAATTAATAAAAAATGCAACATTTGCATAATAAAAGAAAAATACATATAAACTATAAAAATGGGACAAGATCTATCTGTTCAGTGAGACTCGTGGGTGTTTTGGGACACAACTCATAAATCCAAAACTGTTCCCTTTGTTTGAGAATGTTGTCTCGGTCTCCTGCTCTTTTATTAAGAATGACCTGTTCTAGCCCCATAAATTTGACATGTTCTTGTGACGGTGCTTGTCTCGGATCAGGAAGCGAACCCGGCTTGTTGCTGACCCCGGACTGTGACCCCGACCTCGCTGCCTTCCGCCTGCCCTGACCTTTGCCTGTCGTCTGGACTCTGCACCACTGCCGCCAGCCCTGACCCCTGCCTGCTTACAGACTATGGATACTCTTACAGGACTCGGTCCTTGGGCTCTGGTCGGTTGTTCTGCGCTTGTCTATTTTTCTTGTTTCCATATATAGGTCCTGGTTTGGAGCAGGCCACGCTGGGAGTTCCACGTTTAGCTGGTACAGTAAAGATAAGATAATTCAGACCTCCCATTTACACTGGTCCCTAAAACCTGGTCACTTCCAACCTGTTTAATGCGGCAGATAAAAGCTTTAGGGGGAACATACATGTTTATAATATAGAGGAAGCTAAATTGTGCTCATTTCCATATCATCAGTGATCCCTCCCTGCACCCAAACCCCTGTATGACATGGGGGGCAGGAGGTTTGGGGCAGATGTACAGCAGAGTGTTTTCTTCCTTATAGCTGCCCACAGAGCAGAACAGATTGGTCTAGTGGGTTAAAAGCACCAGTGTGTGTCAGCTGTGTGAGATGTGCGAGATCAGGGTAACGGGGTGACTGTAAGAAGGGGACAAAGAGAGCAAGACGTACTCATCGGATTTCCCACGTAAGAGACCTTTGTATACGTACTCTATGTCTTGTACATCAGAGGTGCGCAAACTGGGGGGCGCGGCGGTTACAGAGGCCCCACGCTCTTCCCCAAACATTTAAATTAAATGCCGGGGGACAGCTCGAGGCCTCTGTAAGTTCTCTTACCTTGTCTCCGATGGCGCGTCGCCATGGAGGGTCACGTGAGTTCACGGACATCACATGACCCTGTGGTGTCATTTGACACCGGAGACAAGGTAAGAAGGGGGGGTGCGAGCAGGGGGGGGAGTGCCAGGGGAAAAAGTTTGCGCACCCTTGTTCTAGAGTGTAAGCTCTCCGGGGGAGCAGCGCCCTGGCTACCTTTCGTATCTGTTTGCATTGGTTTGTCATTCTGTCATTTATATCATTCTGTTCCCCATTACACGTATTAGCACTTGCAAGTACACAGTAATAATATGATCAGAGATAACCTGTAACCTGTAGAGATGACCTGAGATCAGCGAGAACCTGAGATCAGCGAGAACCTGAGATCAGCGAGAACCTGAGATCAGAGAGAACCTGAGATCAGAGAGAACCTGAGATCAGCGAGAACCTGAGATCAGCGAGAACCTGAGATTCAGAGGAGAACCTGAGAATCAGCGAGAACCTGAGATCAGCGAGAACCTGAGATCAGAGATGACCTGAGATCAGCGAGAACCTGAGATCAGAGAGAACCTGAGATCAGCGAGAACCTGAGATCAGCGAGAACCTGAGATCAGCGAGAACCTGAGATCAGCGAGAACCTGTATGAGGTGTGTATGAAGAAGCTGATTTTAATCTGTACCTATTATCTTTGATTCAGACTGAACTAGTGACTATTAACCCTTTACTTCTGAGATAAGGATGAAACTAAAAGCCTCTAGCCTGTGGCTACCCTCTTTCTACAAGTTCTCCCCCAAAAAGCACCATATCCCAATGACACATTGACACGCATTCACATGTTTTCTCCCGGGCGCGCCACCCTGCTCCAGGGAGATACTAAAAGGACCACAAGAACGGATGCACAAGAGACCACGGTCCATACTGCATTATTACTACAAAATACCTGCTGCCATAACAAGGAGCGCCTGAGTCACAATGGTTACATTTGCGTCTCCTTTCCCAGCCTGTCCTGTTGGATTGGACATGCTGCACATGTTTCCCAGTAACAGATTTTTACTTTACACGTGGTACACGCGTGGACACACTCTGGCTTTTCTCCTCTGCGCTTGCTGTTGTTTCATTGAGGGGCGGCTGTCCGGGTGAGAGACCGCAAACACGCTCGCACCCTCCCGACGCAAGGCGTGCAAACTGGAAGATGGCGCCCTAGGCCTCTCAAAATATGAATGCTGTCGTGGATCAGGAACATGGACACGCTTTGGGTCACTGGCATAGTGGCTATCGTAACTACAGTAATAGTGGTCAAAGTGGCTTAACCCTTTAGGGCATGGGTGACCAACTCCAGTCCTCAAGGGCCACCAACAGTTCTTATTTTCAGGATATCCCTGCTTCAGCACAGGTGGTTCAATCAGTGGCTCCGTCTTTGATTGAGCCACTGATTGAGCAACCTGTGCTGAAGCAGCGATATCCTGAAAACCAGACCTGTTGGTGGCCCTTGAGGACTGGAGTTGGCTATCCCTGCTTTAGAGAGTAGCAAGGAATCTCAAAGCAATGCTCATTTGGCACTCATAGAATGATATAAAGTAGCGATAATGTGCCACATTTTTACAAATAAATGTATTAAATGTTGCGGTAAAACTATTTGGACAATATTCTGGAAATAATAGTATTATATTTATGTTAAAAAAAAAAAAACACAGAAAGGGGACGAATCTTTGTAATATAAATCACTTTCAAAACTGAGAACATTAAAATGTCAGTGTGTAAATAAATTAGTACGTGGTACTCTGTACTCTGTCGCGCAACCACGTTTCAACCACAGAACGATAGTCTTCAAAACCACGCTAACAATATTGTTTGCCCTATTAACCTATCCACAAGCTCGCGCGTAATTACCAGTGGTAACCCCATTATTCCCTTCATCGCTACACACAACGAGTATCTACTATATATTTGTGAAAGCACTGTATGTCTGCGTCCCTAGCGGCAATCTCATTGGTCCCTTGGCCCGCCCGCCCCCGCACACCTCTCATTGGCCTGAGGCGGAGTGACGGGCCAAAGGTCACATCTCACACACACACACACACACACACACACACACACACACACACACACACACACGGAGCACCACACACTGCTCACAGTGTTAGCAGCACCGCTCGCGCACCTCCTCCTCTCCCCGTGTCTCCTCTCCCGCCTTTCACCCCGCCCCCCCCCTCCCCCGGCGCCGCTAACATCACGGGACACACCACGCACTATTATACCCCTTCAGCTCCCCCTCCCCCCACCCAGTGTCAGCGGCCTGCGGACCCCCCTCTATATCTCCCCACCTCTCCCCCCCCACACATATACATGCCCCTCCCCGGCGCTACAACACTCACCCCTTCCCCGGCTGGGGGAACGCCAGTGGCCAGGTTTCTTTTCAACATTATTATCCAACCTTTACAACAAACAGTCACCTATTGTTCCACGATTTATAATAAAATACGACCTATTACGCATTACATCAATCCGGCAACGCGGGTCTCTCAGCTAGTTGCAAATAAAAGTGAGGTTTTTTAAAGTCCTCTTCACATTAACCTCGGGGTGTCAAGTTTCAAGGAGCCACAGACGTGAGGCCAAAGATTTGGGGACAAAAAACAATGCAAGTATGTAAGAATACGTATGGGACCCCAAAGGGTGTTGGGGTTCTCAGCCATTGCTTAGGTTGCTAACACCCCCAACAACCTCAAACATGATCAATAAAGGTGCATAGGAACGTCGTGGCCTCGTGGTGTAAAGACAAAGATAAGAGACTTACCTAGACACTGGCCCTCGAGCAGCCAGTATCCGTCTGTGCAGGAGCAGGTGTACCCGCTTCTTGTATTTATACAATCTGGGTGGGGTTACAGTGGTGGGATTCACTCTCACACTCATCAATATCTGCAACAGCAAAAAGTGGCACAGTTAGCGCAAAGGGCCTGAATCCGCCGGTCCACACGGCCCATACGGCGTCTCGTCCTCTCATCCTGACCCGTACTTAACTCAAACTGCCACATATCTGGGGGGCTCGAGGTTATATGTTGGGGGGCTTCTGTAAAAATGTTGTCTGGTGCTTTATTTAAAATAAACATCGCTTTTGTATTGTGATATTAACAAACCTTTTATATTGTCTGCAGTTATTTCTACTCTGTGCAAACCGGGATAATGCTGTGCTGAAGCTTAGCTAATTTGGCAAAATACGGATAAAAAAACATTTTTATTCTCATAAATTAATATAAAATACATACAGAGTAATATCTATATATAATGATGACACACAGTGATTTTCTAACACGGAGTCACTACTAATTACTGCCCGCTCCCTTTCCCACACACCCTATAACAGACACATTTGTTTTCACAATGAAACTTGCTGAGAGTTTTTGGAATGACCGCGCGTTCCTCGGGACTGAGCGCGCACGCACAGAAAACACACACTCTTATTAGAATAGATTAGTGTATAAAACAAGTTACAATCTTTCTGTACCAATAACTAAGGCCGGTCCTCGCTTAGCGCCTCAATGCGTCCCCGCAAACCGCCGTTGGATTGCGCGGTCCATGTTATTCCGTGACGGTGAGGAGCGGGATAAGCGGTTCCGATGTCCAGCGACTGCATTATGTGGCGTCGGATAAGCTGTTCGACGAAAACCGGACATCGGATAACGAGGACCACCTGTATACACAGTCACTATTTAGTATATAGTATATATATAGGTAAGGTCTATAATAACCCAATTCTATCCAGAAGGGTGAACACAATAAATAATAGTTACCTCTGGTAAACCGTCAGCGGGAATTCTAAGAGAGTAAATGGCTTGTGTCAAGAAATCCAGGGTTACTACACCCCTAATAATACTCCCTTAAGAGAACAATACTGAGCACAGAGGGGTGCTATATTCAAACCCCCAAAAATTTTTTATATATATATATAATATATATATATATATATTATATATAATATATATATATATATTATATATATTTTATTCCAATAAAAGGTATCACCGAATACTGAAGAACTCATTTATTCTGCACTATCGCAACTGGACTAGCACGGCTATTTTCTGCTATATTATATATATATATAATATATATATATATATATATATATAATCTATATATCATAATATATTTATTGGCGACTCATAACAAGGGGGGCAAACGTTTCGGGGACTCACTCTTTCTTCTGTTCCGTTCCCACACAAGGTAATGTGGTACCTCCCTCTCTCATTACCAACTACTTCCTATATACAGGAAAAAACAAGGACCTTCTAGACAAACGGTTATAGGTATCAGCTCCTCATATTGCAGCTCTCTGCCGAGTCCCTGTCTTTTTCCTCCCTAAACATGAAGTCAAATGCTCAAACTAAATTTAATTACAAATGGAAAGAAATGATATAAAATATTTAGGAATAAATGTAACAAAAACATACCAATCTCTTTATACCCATACTACCCCAAATAATAACACAAAATGAATAACAAAAAGTCTGTCCCTTCAGGAGAGTTTCAGCGCATTCAGGTTCAGCAGCGTGCTAAAAGTGTAAACACACCTTAACCCTCTCACTGCCCTTATACAAATAGTAGAAAAAATGGTTCATTTGGGAACAGGTTCCAAATTAAAAACTAGTTTAAACGGTGTAAATGTTACACGGCTGCACTCTTGTTTTATTGGCCACGCCAATATTGTTGCAATAAAAATAACACAATAGGATTTATTTTCTCTTGCGACTATATAAAGCAGATCTCAATATTCTGGCTGTTTGATTCAAACACATTCCAAAAATATACTGGCGTGAAACTCTCTTCTCAAACCCCCTGTAATTCCCTTGTTCTGCAACAAGGGAAACGATTTCCTGAGGAATGAATTCTTAAATAGTGAAATCACTTCTTTTCTGGGCGGCGTTTTTATTTTCAAGATAATCTGAGGCCAGCTACGAAGCTGCTGCAAAGGATTCTGGGAGCTGATATAAAGTATAGCGATGTTTATCACTGGGAAAAACATGTTTAGAATGACATTGCAGCATTCTGATGGACTGCGTGACCCACTGAAACTGCCATTTTTATTCCCCAGGAGGGCAGTAATGCATAATTTTAAAGTAAGTTATGGGGAACCAGAGTTGAAATTAGGGGTTCATCTCCGGGGACCCCCTGCTCCCCATACTGGTAAGTTTTAAAAGCAGCATCGCCTCTGACGCAGATAGACATGTTTCAGGTATTTGTGGGGGTCATCTGTGGAAGATTCAGTACGGGCTCCTCATTTTCTGGGGTCCCAGCATCTTGTTTTTAGGGAAAAACCCGAAACCGCACATAGTGATAATGAAATGATTAGAACATGCGGCTGGAATACAAGCTGGGAGTACGGGTATAAATGCCTTTGCACCACCTTATTTCTATATTAACTCTAACCACACATCTATATACAGTAATATATATACGAGAGAGAGAGAGACTACTGTACATGTGTTGGAGCAGGGAGGCAAACTCCAGTCCTCAAGGGCCAACAACAGTCAGGTTTTCAGGATATCCCTGCTCAGCAACAGGTGGCTCAGTCTTCAAATGAGCCGCTGATTGAGCTACTGTACTGACGCAGGGGTATCCTGAGAACCTGACTTTGGTGGCCCTTGAGGATAGAGTCGGCCGCCCCTGTGTTGGGGTGAGTCCCGTCTTCACTGTGGCACGCCGGCTGGGGGGGGGGGCGCGGCGGGCGTGAACAGACGATCTGCGGTATGGGGGGAGGGGAAGGTTTGCGGACGGGAGGGGTGCGTGGCTGTGGTTTGCGCAGGGCGTGGCCATGACGTCCCGCGGACTGTTCCCCTATTGGTGAAACCGCCAGCGGGGCGTGGCCAAAGCCACCGTCGAGATGTCGAGTTCAAATCCCTGCTCGCTGAAAACCTGTCGCGCACAGCTGGGGAAGGTGCGCGACAAGGTAGGGACTGGGGACCGACCGACTGGGGGGGTGGGGCTGATAGCACAGCGCACGCCGAGCCGTGCTCTTGTGCGGTGCTGGACCGCAGTCTTAGATGAATGAAGCTGTGACTTCTGTGACCTCCGACTTTACAAGCGTCTCTCCACGCCCCATTGAGCCGAACATCATTAACCCTTTCATGCCAGCGCCATGGTCATGCAATACGTGGCTGGCCCTGCGGCAGTGACAGGGTTAATCTAATCCAAGAATACCTCATTTGGCCTTAACTTGAATGGATGGAACGCGCCCTGTGGAATATCCGATATTAGTAGTATTGCCAAATGTTACCATTTCTGCATGGGCCGTGTTGGAAAGGAGAGTTATATAAACCGTTTATCCATATTTTCCCTGTCATGACGGCTAAGCGCGTAGTTCGGGCGTTGTGAATGTGCCGCAGACTGGCAGGCGGATTAATGGACAACAGAGAGCGCGGCACAATGCAAACGCCCCGAGGCCGGGGGTGGGCGCTCGTTTTATCGGCGGCAACAAACCGAACCAATAGAACACTCCCAGAGCCAAGAAAAGCATGACATGTGCTGTCTCCATCAGCGTCCACTCTTCAGGAACTATTCATGATGGCGAACGCTTTGGACACCTGGCAGAAAATTCAGCTCCAATTAATCAGCGTGTCTGAGTGGTCACACACCGTGGCGGGCCACGTTCTGTGCCAGAATGAGTGAAGTTTGGGTTTCTCAGAGAAGGTGAAATTCTGCAACGTTTCAGCATATCCAGTTCGCTATACGCAGTGACGCGGTGCTGTACCGCACACAACCACAACTGCAATATATACGAAACTGTGAATACAACACAGGCACCAAGGACTTGGGTAACCAGGGGGGTTCAGCTGGCTCGCACCAGTTTCGGTGCGAACCTGTTCCTAAAATTTCACAAGTCAGCGAACCCGGCGCTTCATTTCTCTCACCGGTGGGGGCCGGGCGGACGCTATCTCCCGGCGCATCTCCTTCCCTCCCTGCATCTCTTCCATATGGCCACGCGCTGTCAAATGGCGCTGCGTTACCATGCCATGGGGACGCCACGTGACGTAGCTGCCATCACGTGACGGCCCTGTTGCTTATGCAAGGGACGTACGTGACAATCACAGGCTTCAAACACGGCGCCATGTTGACGTCCGCGCGGTCCATATTCAGATTGTCAGGAGTGCGATGTATTAGGCGAGGCCCACCGCCACCACCGCCACTTGCTACTTTGAGGGTCATGGGGTTGAGATCGGGGGTAGAGTGTGAGAGGGGAATGTGAGGGGGAGCAGTCCGACATGCGTGGAGCTGTGAGGGGATCTGGGAGGAGATGTTGGGGTGATAGGGTGAGGGATGTAGGGGGGGAGATCTGGGGAATTGGGATGGATGCGGGGAGAGAGTGAGGGAGCGTGAGGGGGAGATGTCTGGGGGAGGTAAGGGGACGTTGGGGCAATGTGAGGGGAGATGACCGACCGGATCGGGTGAGATATGTGAGGGGGAGAGTCTGGGGATAAATGGGTAGGGGGAGATCTGGGTGAGATTTGAGTGGGAGAATCTGTTTAGATGTTATGTGTATATTTTTCTGTTGTGAGTCACTTTTGCAGGGGTCGCTCTTAGTCTCTGTGATTTTTCTCTTTTCTTTGCTCCATCTTGGGTCCTCCTTTTTCTTATTTTTTCTCCTCCTTTCTTTTTTTTATACTTTATTTTTTCTTTTCTTTTTCTCTCTTCTTTTTTTCTCCTTTACTCTTGTCGCTTTGCTTCTTCTTTGCGTTTTCCTTCTCTTGCTTCTCTTTTCGTGGGCCGGCGCCTGTGTGTATGCCTCTATTACCTGTTTTCTGCTTTTCGTGTTTTTTTCCTCTGTCTTCTCTTTCTTTTTTTCCTTTCTCTGTTCTCTTTATTCTTTTTTCTCTCTTCTTTCTGTTTGAGAGGTGAGTGGGAGATTCTTGATTAGATGTGAGGGGGAGATCTGTGGGAGATGTGGAGGGTTTGGGGTGTATCTCTTGGGCGCTGTGAGGATGATGTTGTTAGATCGTTGGTTGTGTGCTTGTGATTGCCCCCCCCCCACACATATACATGCCCCTCCCCGGCGCTACAACTCACCCCTTCCCCGGCGGGGGAACAGCCAGTGGCCAGGTTTCTTTTCAACATTATTATCCAACCTTTACAACAAACAGTCACCTATTGTTCCACGATTTATAAATAATACGACCTATTACGCATTTACATCCCGGGCAACGCCGGGTCTCTCAGCTAGTTGCAAATAAAAGTGAGGTTTTTAAAGTCCTCTTCACATTATACCTCGGGGTGTCAAGTTTCAAGGAGCCACAGACGTGAGGCTCAAAGATTTGGGGACAAAAAACAATGCAAAGTATGTAAGAATACGTATGGGACCCCAAAGGGTGTTGGGGTTCTCAGCCATTGCTTAGGTTGCTAACACCCCCAAACCACCTCAAACATGATCAATAAAGGTGCATAGGAACGGTCGTGGCCTCGTGGTGTAAAGACAAAGATAAGAGACTTACCTAGACACTGGCCCTCGAGCAGCCAGTATCCGTCTGTGCAGGAGCAGGTGTACCCGCCTTCTGTATTTATACAGATCTGGGTGGGGTTACAGTGGTGGGATTCACTCTCACACTCATCAATATCTGCAACAGCAAAAAGTGGCACAGTTAGCGCAAAGGCCTGAATCCGCCGGTCCACACGGCCCATACGGCGTCTCGTCCTCTCATCCTGACCCTGTACTTAACTCAAATCTGCCACATATCTGGGGGGCTCGAGGTTATATGTTGGGGGCTTCTGTAAAAATGTTGTCTGGTGCTTTATTTAAAAATAAACATCGCTTTTGTATGTGATATTAACAAACCTTTTATATTGTCTGCAGTTATTTCTACCTGTGCAAACCGGGATAATGCTGTGCTGAAGCTTAGCTAATTTGGCAAAATACGGATAAAAAAACATTTTTATTCTCATTAAATATAATATATACATACAGAGTATATATCTATATATAATGATGACAACACAGTGATTTTCTAACACGGAGTCACTACATAATTACTGCCGCTCCCTTTCCCACACACCCTATAACAGACACATTTGTTTTCACAATGAAACTTGCTGGAGAGTTTTGGAATGACCGCGCGTTCCTCGGGACTGAGCGCGCACGCACAGAAACACAACATCTTATTAGAAATAGATTAGTGTATAAAACAAGTTACAATCTTTCTGTACAATAACTAAGGCCGGTCCTCGCTTAGCCGCCTCAATGCGTCCCGCGCAAACCGCCGTTGGATTGCGGGTCCATGTTATTCCGTGACGGTGAGCGGCGGATAAGCGGTTCCGATGTCCAGCGGACTGCATTATGTGGCGTCGGATAAGCTGTTCGACGAAAACCGGAACATCGGATAACGAGGACCACCTGTATACACAGTCACTATTTATGTATATAGTATATATATAGGTATAGTGCTATAATAACCCAATTCTATCCAGAAGGGTGAACACAATAAATAATAGTTACCGCTGGTAAACCGTCAGCGGGGAAATGCTAAGAGAGTAAATGGCTTGTGTCAAGAAATCCAGGGTTACTACACCCCTAATAATACTCCCTTAAGAGAAACAATACTGAGCACAGAGGGGTGCTATATTCAAACCCCCAAAAAAGATTATTTTATATATATATATAATATATATATATATATATTATATATATATCTATATATACATATATATATGTTATTGGCGACTCATAACAAGGGGGGCAACGTTTCGGGGACTCACTCTTTCTTCTGTTCCGTTCCCACACAAGGTACATGTGGTACCTCCCTCTCTCATTACCAACTACTTCCTATAATACAGGAAAAAACAAGGGACCTTCTAGACAAACGGTTATAGGTATCAGCTCCTCATATTGCAGCTCTCTGCCGAGTCCCGTGTCTTTTTCCCTCCCTAAACATGAAGTCAAATGACTCAAACTAAATTTTAATTACAAATGGAAAGAAAATGATATAAAATATTTAGGAATAAATGTAACAAAAACATACCAATCTCTTTATACCCATAACTACCCCAAAATAATAACACAAAATGAATAACAAAAAGTCTGTCCCATTCAGGAGGAGTTCAGCGCATTCAGGTTCAGCAGCGTGCTAAAGAGTGTAAACACACCTTAACCCTCTCACTGCCCTTATACAAATAGTAGAAAAAATGGTTCATTTGGGAACAGGTTCCAAATTAAAAACTAGTTTAAACGGTGTAAAAGTGTTACACGGCTGCACTCTTTGTTTTATTGGCCACGCCAATATATGTTGCAATAAAAATAACACAATAGGATTTATTTTCTCTTGCGACTATTATAAAGCAGATCTCAATATTCTGGCTGTTTGATTCAAACACATTCCAAAAATATACTGGCGTGAAACTCTCTTCTCAAACCCCCTGTAATTCCCTTGTTCTGCAACAAGGGAAACGATTTCCTGAGGAATGAATTCTTAAATAGTGAAATCACCTTCTTTTCTGGGCGCGTTTTTAGTTTCAAGATAATCTGAGGCCAGCTACGAAGCTGCTGCAAAGGATTCTGGGAGCTGATATAAAGTATAGCGATGTTTATCACTGGGAAAACATGTTTAGAAGTGACATTGCAGCATTCTGATGGACTGCGTGACGCCACTGAAACTGCCATTTTTATTCCCCAGGAGGGAACAGTAATGCATAATTTTAAAGGTAAGTATATGGGGAACCAGGAGTTGAAATTAGTGGGGTTCATCTCCGGGGACCCCCTGCTCCCCATACTGGTAAGTTTTAAAGCAGCATCGCCTCTGACGCAGATATACATGTTTCAGGTATTTGTGGGGGTCATCTGTGTGAAGATTCAGGGGCTCCTCATTTTCTTGGGGTCCCAGCATCTTGTTTTTAGGGAAAAACCCGAAACCGCACATAGTGATAATGAAATGATTAGACATGCGGCTGGAATACAAGCTGGGAGTACGGGTATAAATGCCTTTGCAACCTTATTTCTATATTACTCATAACCACACATATATATACAGTAATATATATACAGAGAGAGAGAGAGACTACTGTACATGTGTTGGAGCAGGGGAGGCCAACTCCAGTCCTCAAGGGCCAACAACAGGTCAGGTTTTCAGGATATCCCTGCTCAGCACAGGTGGCTCAGTCTTCAAATGAGCCGCTGATTGAGCTACCTGTACTGACGCAGGGGTATCCTGAGAACCTGACCTGTTGGTGGCCCTTGAGGACTAGAGTCGGCCGCCCCTGTGTTGGGCTGAGTCCCCAGTCTTCACTGTGGCACGCCCGGCTGGGGGGGGGGCGGCGGGGGGGGGACCCGGGATCTGGGGTCTGGGGGGGGGGGGAAGGTTTGCGACGGGAGGGGGCGTGGCTGTGGGTTTGCAGGGGCGTGGCCATGACGTCCCGCGGCTGGTTCGCCCTTATTGGCTGAACCGCCAGCGGGGGCGTGGCCAAAGCCACCGTCGCAGATGTCGAGTTCAAATTCCCCTGCCTCGCTGAAAACCTGTCGCGCACCGCTGGGGAAAGGTGCGCGACAAGGTAGGGACTGGGACCGACCGGACTGGGGGGGTGGGGCTTGATAGCACAGCGCACGCCGAGCCGTGCGCTGTGGCGGTGACTGGGACCGCAGCCTTAGATGAATGAAGCTGTGACTTCTGTGACCTCCGACCTTACAAGCGTCTCTCCACGCCCCATTGAGCCGAAACATCATTAACCCTTTCACTGCCAGCGCATGGTCATGCAATACGTGGCTGGCCCCTGGCAGTGACAGGGTTAATCTATCCCAAGAATACCTCATTTGGCCTTAACTTGAATGGCTGGAACGCGCCCTGTGGAATATCCCTGATTAGTACGTATTGCCACAATGTTACCATTTCTGCATGGGCCGTGTTGGAAATGAGGTTATATAAACCGTTTATCCATATTTTCCCTGTCAGTGACGGCTAAGCGCGAGTTCGAGGCGTTGTGAGTGCGCGACTGGCAGGCGGATTATGGAAAGAGAGCGCGGCCAATGCAGAACCCGAGGCCGGGGCGTGGGGCGCGTGTTATTCTGCGGCAACAAAACCGAACCAAGAAACACTCCGCAGAGCCAAGAAAAGCACTGACATGTCTGTCTCCATCAGCGTCCATCTCTTCAGGAACTATTCATGATGCGAACGCTTTGGACACCTGGAGAAAATTCAGCTCCAATAAATCAGCGTGTCTGTAGTGGTCACACCCGTGGCGGGGCCACGTTCTGTGCCAGAATGAGTGAAGTTTGGGTTTCTCAGAGAAGGTGAAATTCTGCAACGTTTCAGGCATATCCAGTTCGCTATACGCAGTGACGCGGTGCTGTACCGCACATAACCAAACTGCATATATACGGAAACTGTGAATACAACACAGGCACCAAGGAGTTGGGTAACCAGGGGGATTCAGCTGGCTCGCACCAGTTCGTGCGAACCTGTTCCTAAAATTTCACAAGTTCAGCGAACCGGCGCTTCATTTTCTCACCGGTGCGGGCGCCGGGCGGACGGCATCTCCCGGCGGCATCTTTCCCCTGCATCTCTTCTCAATATGGCCACGCGCTGTCAAATGGCGCTGCGTTACCATGCCAATGGGGACGCCACGTGACGTAGCTGCATCACGTGACGCCCGTTGCTATGACAAGGGGACGCTACGTGACATCACGAGGCTTCAACACGGCGCCATGTGACGCCGCGCGGCCATATTCAGAAGATTTGCAGGAGATGCGATGTTAGGCGAGGCCACCGCCACCCCACTTGGTACTTTGAGGTCAGGGGGAGATCTGGGGGAGATGTGAGGGGGAGATGTGAGGGGGAGATATGTGAGGGGGAGATCTGGGGGATATGTGAGGGGGAGATCTGGGGGAGATGTGAGGGGGGCTGTGAGGGGGAGATCTGGAGGAGATGTGAGGGGGGCTGTGAGGGAGATGTGAGGGAGATGTGAGGGGGTGATGCGAGATGCAGGGGGGGGGGGGTTGGTATACCTGAGAAACTTAACACATCTAACATTGGCTCCTAAATACACCCCTCTATTAGAAGAGACACATTAATATTAAGCTATTTTGGTGCATAAAATAACACAATAGCACACAGGGGGTGTGAACAATGTCAGTATATACAGGTCATTGGTCCCCCGCTGTACGGCTGCAATTCGGGTTCAGGGGTCGCACTTATTGCTCGCGCTATTCCACGGATAATTATTGTCCAAAATAAACGACCGTGTCGCGAGAGAACCTGTTACTAACATCTCTGAATCCCACTACTGGGTAACCTCAAGGAAAGTGGCCCCTGTGCACTGCACCCCAGTGTTCCCAGCAGTCTGAGCCGCAAACTGTAACAATAAATAATGTTACCTTAGTAATGTACGGCTGAGCTCAGACAGGCTGCTACACTACCGCGCGTCCGCGCGCCTCCGTCTGCTGGGCGATGAGTGCTCATCCCCAGCAGACAGAATGACGCGACTTGGTGGCGGGACTTACGTCATCCATTTAATATTAAAAAAAGAAACAAAGTGTGCGTGTTTGTGATTGGCTGGCGAAATACACGTGACGCGGCTTCCGCTTGAAATTACAACTTCAGTTGTCTCCTTCAAGTGCAGCCGCGTCAGCGCTGCACTGCGCCGCCGGTGGTAATTTTCAGTTTGAAAACTCCCACAGAAAGTGACAAACGAGCGCGCACACGTTGCGTAGCATCCTGACTGATCGAGGCCAAAGGATACATTGTAGCTGGTGAGTTACACTCACGGAAGCAGCCATTATGTTAGGCACACAATCAGGATTTTGACAGAGTTATAACAGGAGCACTGATTGGCATCTTAGGTAAGAATGTAGAATTATACATCGCCACGCACTTTACATATAATAATAATAAAAAATAAAAAAATGGTGGGAGATGTAGTATTGCTGCTTTAAGGTGTTACATTTGCACTGGGAGTTTAGAATGGAAGGTGCAAATCCTACATGCGAGAGAGACTGCTGCTACTCACCAACACACTGGTTGTTGTCATCCATCTTGTATCCAAAGCGACAGATGAGAGGCCTGTTAGGAGAGGGGAAGTTAGGGGGAGACAGAGGAGCGGCTGCTGGAAGGTAGGGGTTGCGATAAGGTGTTCTGTACTGGGAGTTTGTTCGGGGGATACAGAGATATCCTCCGTTTTGGTTCACACACATCATATCTCCCCGGCACGCATCCAAGATTATCCGGCATTCATCCACATCTGAAGATTACACAAAGGAGCTCATGAAACACGACTGTTTGTGGTTGTATCTGCATTCTTAGTGCACACGCACATGGTTATTCAGAAACCTGGATTTACTAAAGGTTCCTGGCTGCAAAACTGGATTAGTAGGACCCCTCCAACATAGCACCAGGTGTATCAAGGCAATGGGACGTTTCAACTGATACATTTGGTGCAATTACTGCGTTTTTTCAATGCTTACATAAGAATAAAAGATTCAATTGCAGACAAAACAAAAGATTAACAATTAGTTCTTAAAAATAAATGGAAGTAAAGATATTAACACCAAAAATTACAATATTAAATTCATCAAAGTTACAGAAACATGTTACTATATCGGAGAATGAGATAATATAAACCTTTAAATAACGTCAATTTCAGCTCATATCTGTGACAGCTGACTGCGATTTATACATTAGTCAAGAAAATGATTTCTTGTTGCTGCAAGCTTCTCCAATTCCTGTGTATGGTTACTAAACCCAGCAAGGATTTATCCACACAGTTTAAAGGTATTATGCTGCTATAAAATGCATGAACGTACTCTGGTACTATTACTCACATATTACTCACGTATTACTCACGTATTACTCACATATTACTCACATATTACTCACATATTAATTCAAACACTGTCTTACCTAAGCACTGTCCACTGGCACGGTCCATTTCAAATCCATTGTTGCATTGCTGCTGCAACACAAGAGAATAAAACACAAGTTAAATAGTGACCACTGTAACTTGAGAAATATGTATTATTTATAACATTGAGTGACATACAACATTTGGGCCCGCAAGAGGTGTGTGTATAATTCCGAATTTTCACACTGGGTGCATTAACCCTTCGACAGATGGGCCACCTACGCATTGCTAATATGACAGAGATCTCAACCTTCATGAACCAAAATCAGTGAGATTTGGGGTTTCTGGACCAAAAAAAACTTCCAACACTTTGAATGGAGAAGTTCAACGTGACTGTTGGTGAGACCGTATGATAAAGAATCAGTGACACTGACGCCAAAGCATTGTGATGTGACTCGTGTGATATTGAAGGAACGGTCATTGTAACTCAGCAGAGATTGTCCTGGAACTAGATTCTATATTCCTCTGTCTTCCCCTTCAGTTATGGGATTCATTTCTCCCTTGTTCAGTTGCCTGTCATTTTCCACTGTCCCAGCAGCTTGCTGTGTGAGAAAATGCAACATTATTGCTACATGTTGTGGCTCCCTTAGACATTTCAATGAGTTGCTATAGCAGCCCCAGCCTTTCTCTCAAATGAGCTAGTCTGCGTTCTCCCCCTCTGCTCTGCCCACAGATGGTCTGTCCCCAGGCTATCTTGCTTCCCAGCATACATTGGGATTTCCTTTTCCACCTTCACCACCGGCTGAGTGAGTACCCTGCTGTAACTGCTCTAGTGGCAGGATTACCCTTTTCACCTGTCCTTAACTACAAAGCACCTACAGAGAGACATTATCTAAACACCAACATCTCTTCACAAGTGCCTGTCTTTATGCTGCTTTCCCCAAATAAAGTAAAGAAAAGAAACAGAACTTGTTGTGCTTTGAAAAGAGGGCCGAGTTGAAACTATCTGGGCTAATCATCTTACACATGACCCTGGCCTCCAGAATAGAGAGAGACTCTCACGGACAGACACCTGGGTTTGTTGGCTGTATCACGTCGGGATGTGGGAATTGACATTGGATACATCTTTTCCAAGTGAACTCACTGCCAACATTTACAGCATGGGCGGCCAACTCTAGTCCGTAAGGGCCAACAACAGGTCAGGTTTTAAGGATACCCTTGCTTCAGTGTAGGTGGCTCAATCAGTGGCTCAGTCGAAGACTGAGGGGCGGTACAGTCGAAGACTGAGCCACAGATTGAGCCACCTGTGCTGAAGCAGGAATATCCTGAAATCTGGACCTGTTGTTGGCCCTTGAGGACTAGAGTTGGCCGCCCCTGAAGAGTTGGCCACATGAAGAAAGCCAGGAAACCCCCGTGGCTGCAAACACTGGGGGCAATTGTTAAAGGAGAAGGAAAGGACATTGCTAACATTTGCTGTTTTCCTGTATATGAAGCGGACACGTAAAGCCGGGAAGTGCTGTAACATCGTCCATACGATTCCTATCACCCTTCTGTATTACTAATCCTTACCTGTGCGTGTATACAATCGGTGAGACAGAGGGTGAGTGTGCACACTGTCACTATCCTTACCTGTGTGTGTATACAATCGGTGAGACAGAGGGTGAGTGTGCACACTGTCACTATGGGACCGGCGCTGTGTAATATCTGATCTGGGACCGGCACTGTGCAATATCTGATCCGGGACCGGCGCTCGGTAATAACTTTATTAGTGACATTACAAGCGCTCTGGAGGGGAAAGTATCCAAGGGAGACGAGGGCTATTTTATTTATTTTGCTGTCAGAAAAGGCCCTAGTACAGGGGTGCACAAACTTTTTATGTCGCACCCCACTTTTCCTCCTTGCAATCAGTAGCTCTTTCAACCCCCCCCCCCCCGAAACGAAGGCCGATTCAAATTAAATGAATGATGCTATATACGTGCCCGTGCCTGCTAAACTGCACCCCCATAGAAAATGTCACCCCCCTGATTTGCGCACCCCTGCGCTAGTACACCCAGGACACTCTAGCAGACATAGAAAGGAAGGGCCTGCAGGTCAGTTTCTTGGCTCCCTGCGGTCACTGGTAGCGGAATAATAAGGCTCGGAAATGATTCACTCGTTTCTACAGTCAAATGTGGAAAGAGCCACAGAAAATACCAGGGTTATTTCCCCTCCGTTGGGTCAGAATCTCAAAGCTTCGCAGTTACCCTGCATGCAGTATCCTTCCATTTAACCCCATCACTGCCAGAGAGGCCGGCAACTTATTATCAGGCCGCGGTCCCAGTCTGCACTGTAGCACGTGCACCGGCGGGGGGGAGGGGGGGAGGGGGGCTGGGAGGGGGGGCTGGCGCGTGCACAGCGCTTCACCGTGATCTGTGGAGGGAGAGTTTGCAATGGGAGAGGCCGTGGTGGGGGGGGGACGCGGCCATGACCTCACGCGGCTGGTTCACCCTCATTGGCCGAACTGCCAGGGGGCGTGGCCACACCTCCGTCGCAAGTTGCAAATACAATTTTGTTGTATTTGGAGAAACCCGTCGTAGAGCGCAGCTGCCAAATGCGAGGCAAGGTACCTAGTGGGCCCAGCCCCATTGAGGGGCGGTACGCCGAGCCGTGTGCTGTAGAACGCACTGGAACCGCAGCCCAATGTTGGAATCAAACCCTTGCTTAGCTCGGAAGGGTTTTTACCAGTAGCTGTCCCAGTTACATTAATGTAATATGTATCCAGGCGGGAGACGCCGTTCACCCCACTCCAGACCGGCCGTGTGTACTGATCCTGGCCACTCTCGTTATACAGCTCTGTGTTACCAAAGCTGCCAACAGACGAGAATACAAACTCGAGACTGGATCCTTCTCACTCGGGTCACCTTGGATTAGTTGGCCGCTCAAACTAAATTCTGTTGCTAATGGACTGTAAGAATGCTGGGGAAACGAAATAACAGCTGAGTTACTGTGCCTATTTGGGTAGGGGTCTTTGGCTCAATTATTTTGTTGGTCATTGGGACTCGCTTATGTAATGTATAATTCTGCACATTCAGCGGAGATCTGTATCTGTAACCACAGGGAGATTTATACTTGTTTGTACATTCAAATCTTTGTTTCCAACACCAAGACCAGAAGTCCAGTGGCCAAAGTGCCACCGGAAAAGTCCCTTTCTGAGAACCTATTTTTCCGTTGTAAAGTCAAAGCCACGGTTATTGAATTAACAGATCCCATCTCTCCATCAAAGTTCTTTGGATCCTTATCTTTGGTGAATATCGTGCTGTTTATTTCTCCCCAGAACTGCATCAATTTTTGTAACGGGGAAAAACGAACATTCATCTCACTGTCCTAGCAGCAAAGTTGTAGCCACTGTAATGAGACTGAATAATGGTTTCGCCCTCTCTGTGTCCCTGGTGGCGAACGTTTCCCGTCCCAAACATTCCTGAATACAGAAGATGTTTCTGAAGATACAGAGAAGGAATGTGATTACATTCTCATTGACTTTGCTAGTTGGCAGAGACTCCCATTCTCCTGACTTTGTATCCACTAGAAGAAGCTCATATCAAAGTCCACTATAACTCAGAACTAACCCTAAACAATGTCTATATTCTCCACTAGCAGTAACCCTGCCGTACACATTCCCTATATATGTCAGCATTAGACTCATTCACATTGTCAATGTACATTATATTCCCTTATTTTTATTTTCCAGATTCCCTTTTTTGCTTTTTCACACTTTATTATCAAACCCTTCAGCGCTTTTCTGTTTAAGAAATATATTGTTTTTTCATATTGAATTTGCAGAGCGATTATTGGAACTCATCACTGCAACATTGGGGTCATTGCAACATCCTCTCTATCACGTACAGCGGGGGGGGGGGGGGGGCTCAACTCCAGTCCTCAAGACCCCCCAACAGGTCAATGTTCTCAGGATATCCCTGCTTCAGCACAAGGGGCTCAATCAGCCCCTGCTTCAGCACAGGTGGCTCAATCAGTCCCAACTTCTTCAGCACAGGTGGCGCAATCAGTGGCTCAGTCTTCGACCGAACCACTGATTGCACCACCTGTGCTGAAGCAGGGATATCCTGAAACCCTGACCCGTTGGGCTGTCTTGAGGACCGGAGTTGAGAGTCGCTGACGTACAGTATTCCACACTGCGGCTATGCTGCTCTTCATAAAATGTTATTAACACGGTCATCTTAAAATGATAAAACCACCATATCCCCTTTACTTCCAAAGGTGTCTGCAATGCGTTGTGCCAACAAAGTGGGTTAAATGATGATAATTGTCAATGCTTTCACCTTATAGCTGCCTCTGTATATCCTGGTATATAAGACCACACTTATTTTCCAATGTGTACCGTTTATTGGTTAACCCCCGCAGTGCTAGAAGTGTTAGCACTCCATTATAGGTTCTTGCGGGACTGAAACAGTTAAGACTTTGTTTTGGGGTTTTTGACCCCGGAGGAACCCCACTGAGATTAAGATGAATGTCATCTGTTAAAGTTAAATGCTAATAATCCTTTTACTGTCCTGCTTCAGCATTAATTAGTAAAACGCAAAATGCACATTGCAGATTCTGACACACACACACACACACACACACACACACACACACACACACACCACACACACAAACAACCACCAACACACACACACACACACACACACACACACACACACACACACGTGTGTGAAGCAATCTTCGTTGATATGTGTATATACATAAAATACATATTATATTAATACAGATTGGTGGATTGTTTATGGCTGGGTATAAGGTGTTACCACTTTTGTAAAAGCAAACAAAAATACAAAGTACAGATTATAATACAAACACATGAATAAGTTTAAATACAAAACTTGCAGAAAATATTGTTAACAAATGTGCTTTTCTCCCCTGTGTATAACACGTACATTTCTCCCGTTAGTCGACTTGTGATAGAAATTAGACTGAAGCAAGTCTCTGGGGTTATTCATTTAACCCTTTCGAGTTCTATTGCCCCCGAACACAAAACGTTAAATAAACACCTGTAAAGCAGACGATGGCAAATAAACAGTGGCAGATACACGTACCGTAATGTCAGCATATTGAGCATTGTAAGCGTGATGATTTGTAGATTTGCAATGCAGAGCTGAGCAGCTGAGATCCCTTCGCTGAAGCAGAGATTGCTAGTGATGTAACGCCAGTGGAGCTGCTCCTTACAGACTGAGTCCGGGCAGCGGGCACCTGGTTTAGCTTTAGAACTCTTCTGTAATTCTGAATTACACCAATTGCAGCAGGAATGTTAAAAATGAACACTTCATTTTCGGAGTATGTTAAACAATGCAAATGGGGCCTCAGTCTGAGACAGATGGTTCCGATTACTCAGCCCTCTAACTGGCCAGACTCCTCACAACAAACTTGGGGTGACTGCCAAAATAGAGGGGGGAAGAAAGCACTAAATAGCTTAACCGTTGTGCGCCCGGAGGGCAGAGTGATACAAATCCTGTTTGTATGTCTTAATATGTATTGCGAGACAATGTACTTTACACGTGTAGCAAATAAGACTTAACACAAGGTACTAATAATACACGGATGTGATACATGCATCAAATGTACAAGTGAACATCTGGGAAAGGGAACGCAGCCCCAAATAGTTTCAGTCTCAGTGAGTTTGGAAATTGTACATTACACTTATCAGTGTCAGAGCGAGCGCCGAGGCGTTTTGGCGAACACAGAAATATAGTTGCCTTGGGGTGTCATACATCAGCGTGGGTGTGTGCGTGGAAATAAACCGGTGCAGAGTAATCTGACCATTGTACCGAGCTGCGGAGTATGTTGGCGCTTTACAAATAAACGATAATAATTTAAATACGAATAGAAGTTGTCGTGTTAAATCAGCGATTGCACTTCGTGGACATTGGTGCGATAAATCTTTAGTTGCCAAAAGTAACGCGATGTGAAGGAATGGCGTGGCAGATTGATAGAGGAGTCTGGGTAATGCCAACACTAGCACGTCACCCAATCAGAGCTCACACACAAGCGAGACTGGCAAACGCCCCTCAGCGTTACTTCTCTGCAGCATTTGTACAGATCGGATAAATTCCACATTGCAGATAGTCCTCATTATCCAACGTTTCACTTTACAATGAGTGGCATATCCAACGCTTTACAATGCCACCCTATGGGCCGTTTTTCGACGCCTGAATGCGTTATCCAACGCTCACCGCCACTGATTAACATGGGACTCACTTTGCAACGGTTTCACTATCCAACGCTACTTCCAGAACAGGTTCCGTTGGATAACTGAGGACCGCCTGTATACAGCCCATCCATTTACAGACCTGCCTCTAAGAACCCGGTTTAGAACTTGGGAACAAGATACTAGTGTTTCGGATGTCACCGCAGTGCCACAAATTACCCAAAGTCACAGCACGTGACAAATACAGCGATGCAACACAAAGTTCATTGCTATTTCTATGTGGGTCACGGGGCAGATCCCAATGTGTTCAAAGTTCCTTTTCCACCCTAATCCCGTGCTGCATTACAAAATACTCTGCTCGTTTAATGAGTTTGAGAAATAGTGACATTTTTGTGCCTCTAAATTTTGGGGACCCTCTAAAATTGTGATTCCCCCCCCCAACCTGCTTTGTAACTTTGCTTTGATTCAGTAACTTTGTGACTGCTCCAGCATCCTTTCCTCTGATGGAAACAGTAGGTACTCTGTACTCCATATTTGTTGCTGCTCTTTTTGCATGAATATTAATAATAACTATTTCATATAGAAGTTTTCTCCCAGTGGGACTCAAAGTGCTTCACAATCGTAATATAGTGCACAGTGCACAGCGCTGTACGTAGCATTTTACAGGTAGAGCCTCTGCCCCGCTGAGCTTACCATCTATGACCTAAATACATCAAACTGCGATAGGCCAAAATGTGGTATGAACGTTAAAAAAATAAGCGTTGTTTTATAAAAATTAGAAAAGACAATTTTATTCATTTTGATAAAATTCTGATACCTGCCGGGACAGGATTACCGCACATTATCATCACCTAGAAAGTTCTCGTCCTTATCTTCACGGCTCTCCACTGATGTGCTCCTCCCTACATATCAGCTTTGACGCACACACGCACGCACACACACGCACGCACAGTCAAGGTGCATGCTCCATAGAAATCAATATAGAAACCCTGTCTTCCCATAAGAGAAGGCGCAAAAGCAGCAACACTCGGATATAGCAAAAAGACATGTATTAGCAGTGACAAAACAGCACACTATAAACCCAACGTTTCGGTAATGCCAGGACCTTCCTCAGGGGGGTGCTACCAGACAATGACACCCAGAGAACATATATACCCCATAGTTCACCATGTGAGGACAATTAGAGGCAGCTAATTGTACAATCCTGGAGCTCCACGAGTGCAATCAGTGTATGAGGTAGCACGGCGGCCATCTTGGAAATCAGGAGACAGAGCAATGCATGCTGTTGCACATCTGCAGATGAGTACAGGCTCCCAGTGGACAAAAATCATCCTAGCGTCCAATGTTGCTAGGAAACGCGTGTGTGGCGTCATGAAGTCCTGGGAAGTCAGCTCAAAGTGAAGTTGCGCATGTGCAAGGCTCTGTGACAGCACCAGAACGTCACGCCAATCTGGTACCCCATTCAGTGTCAATTGCCATTAATTTATATTATATATATCATATCTATATATATATTTATATATATATATATATTAGTTATACGTACCGTTCCAAGGATTGGTAAACAAGAGACAGCACTCAATGTTGAAAATCAAAGTGTATTAGTGAAAGCAAAATACATCCATAAACCCAACGTTTCGGTCCTACAGAATGGGACCTTCCTCAGGGGATTACATGTATACAACGTAGAACTATATATATATGTAGGACCGAAACGTTGGGTTTCTGGATGTATTTTTGCTTTCACTAATACACTTTGATTTTCAACATGAGTGCTGGTCTCTGTTTTACCAATCCTTGGAACGGTAAACGTATAACTAACCTTTCTATATGGGACGTTGCACCTGTGGCTTACCAGCAACCTATTGGAGTGCCAACGCCTATCTATAAAATAAAAGATATATAATATAGATACAAGATATATCATTATCTATATATATATAATATATATTATATATATATAATATATATAATATATATACACACACAATACACATACTTAACCCTGGCTGTGCTCAAAGCTGTGACCATGCAGCAAGCTTAAGCCTATAGGGAACCATGTTAAAAATGTTTTTTGAGGCAAAAAGTGACAGTGTGTGTTCATTTGATGTCATTTCCCAGAATCCCTTGCTGCAGTGGAAGTGCTGTATGCTGGGTGATAATGGGGAAAGGCGGGGTTGCAGACCTACCTAAGACATGCAAATGAGCATACAGTTGTATTTGCATATATATATATATATATATATATATATACACACATATACATATACACGCTGATGCAATTGACACTGAATGTTTTGCAATTCTTGTTCAGCTAGTCTTAGCTGATTGGAGGGTGGCAACCTCCTATCTAATTGAAGCTTACCCCCTCCCACATTTAAATGGTTAAAAGCTCACTCCATAGCATCTCCCACTCTCAGGGGAACTTGCGTGCTTGCAGTATGATTGTGACAAATCTAATACAGAGTGCTTTTCCTGGTAATGTACAGGTTAATAAAAGCTTAAATCAGACTTAGAACTTTGCAACTAATATTGACAGATTTATTATAAATCATTCTTCCTGGTATTGCACAGGTTATTAAGAATTTATATTAGTGTTAGGGACCCCTGAAGAATGTGGTCTGCCGTGTAGTGGCTCAGGGGCTTACAACAATTTGGCCAAAATGTTAAACTAAAAGACCATTTTATTTAATAGATATTTATACATATATATTTAGGCATTGTACCGTGTATGAGTTTCACTGGACATGCACTGAGCTCTGTCTGTATTTTATGTTCTGTCTCTGGTTTTAAATATATATTGCCATGCTCAGTAGCACTCCTCTGTGACACTCATATGCTTACATATATGTTGTGGTTATTTTGGGGCTTCAATAGGAGCTTGTTAGGTATACATACATACATACATACATACATACATACATACATATCCTATTTCCTCAATTCTAAGACGCACCTTTTTTTCGATTTTCACATGTCTGAAATCGGGGTGCGTCTTAGAATCGATGTATTAAAAAAAGTGTCTACAGTACTAACCCCTTCTTTTCACTTAACATGTTTCAGGAGAGGTCCCACGTCTGCAGATAGTTGAAGATGGACAGCGGGCTGGAGTCCAGTGGCGGCGGCAGGACAGGTCCCAAGTCTGCAGGTGAATGAAGATAAGACAGCGGGCGTGCGGTGGTGGAGGTGGCTAATAGATCATAATAGCAGCAGCAGAGCGGAATAGGGGAACGGCTTGGGAGGTGCACACTGTAACACCGGAAGCTGACCGGTGTCTGACTTCCGGTTACAGTGTGCACCTCCCAAGCCATTCCCCCTATGCTCCTGCTCAGCTCTCCCTCTATTATGATCTCCTGCCGCCGCACCCCACCGCACGCCCGGTGTCTTATCTTCATTCACCTGCCGATTTTTGACCTGTCCTGCTGCTGCACACACAGCCGCTGTCCATCTTCAAACATCTGCAGACGTGGGACCTCTCCTGCCGCCGCCACCCGCTTCATCCTCCGCTGACATGGGACCTCTCCTGAAACATGGAGAGTGATAAAGTAAATTTCCCTCGATTGTAAGGGCCAAATCGATGGTGCGTCTTACAATCGAGGAAATACGGTATATATATTTTCCCTTTACACAGAGTGCTACTATCTCCTGTTTCTCAGCGTTTGATGTATCTAGGCATATGTTTGGGACCAGAGGCACAAAGAGATAAAATGACTTGCGCAAGGTCACAAGGATCCGACCCCAGCTCCTCTGGCTCAGTGTAATCACCTTGTACAATTACATCCCTGCAATGTATGTCAAGCGACCAACATCACGCTCTCTAAGAAGAAAATATAACCCGATGTATCCCTAACCCACAGACCCTTTCCATGTGCAGGAAGCCGATCCCATCAGGCACCTCGGGATTCTGTCCTTGTTTTATGAGGATAAAAGGCATTTGGGATGGACACTACTCAAGATGTACACAAGAGCTCGTCTAAAAGTTAGAAAAAAAAAAAAAAAAAAAGAACGATCGGCACAAATATTTAAGTAAACGACACGTGACATTTCTATACCTCATGTTCAAGATCTTCCCCATATGTAAAACGTTTAGATGCAACCCATATACGTCCTAATTTCCCATCGCATAACTACCATGACTGCCAACAATTAAAATGGGGACCCTAAAGTAAATCTAGCTCTTCGGCGACTTCATATTGTAGCGACATGTGAAAGCTCAGATGTGGGAGCGCATGATGTAAACGTTAAGATCCCAAAGGCAAAAGCTTTTGGAATGCATGTTTCCACACAAGGACTGAAAGGAGGACAGTTATTAAAAAGGCTTAATTTTCACTAAAATAAATAGAAAATGTATCAATAACTGGAAAAAACCCTTATTATAAGAAGGGAGTGTTAGAAACTGCCAGCGATGATATCATTTAGGATTCTCAACCAAAACAGTCAATTCACTGTAGTTTTTTTTTTCTCCTCATTTAAAAGTAGATCTCATGTGTGCATCATGATTTCATTGTCCCAGACATTAAAAAATAGTATTTGAAGGGACTTTCTACGGGATTCATGGAGCTCCAAAACGAGTATCGCACCCAGATCCGGCTTTACCGGCCATTCAAGTTGACTTGGGGATACCATACCTCTACATCGGAGCTCGAGGAATCTGCCGCTCTGTGTTTGCCAAACTCCTGCTAAACGTCTATCACATTCGTGTTATTGATCCACTGAAAGGGTTTAATAATGAAATATGCTACACATGGCACAGACTACAATAAGATAAAGTTATGCCTTAGGAAACTAACATGGCAGTAGATTGGAAAAGCAAAGTGGCTAATTTGTGCTAAAGAAATGCTAATAAAGGTGCAAGAGAAAGCATCATGTTTTAATTGGTTTAATCACTTCCATAACATGTCAGGCGGATATTTAACTTGATTTATAAAAAAAGAAACCTCAATCTCCAGCACATACATCAATGATAAGTGCCGGCGAAGGTATTACAATGTAATAGAAAAGGTTTGAGTCTTTGCACGGAATCAAATATACCTCAACTTAAAACAGCGTGTTTTTATAATTTGATTTGCTCATCATCAATAAATACAAATTTTAAACAATTTTCACCTTCAACTGCTAAGCAGTAAAAATTAAATATATTTCTGCAATAAATTCAGGCAACTAAAACGGAGACAGATGGAGGATACCAGCTAAAAGTTCTAATGTAGAACTGCTTCTGCAAACAAACACTGAATACTGTATAGCATGGGTACCAATGCCATTGGGAAGATAAACTATACCAAGAGACTGATGATCACCTGGATTGCACAGCGGGTACATGTTAAACCCCATGTTTGAATGCATATCATTTCTGATCTGGGATTAGGATGTAAATTATCAGTACATCATTTAACATTTCTTTGAAGAAGAAAATTTTTTTTTAGAGCACTAGACATTGAAAACACAAATTGGTGGAAAATAAAAGCTGGCATAAAATGTGACTGTTTTAATTGTTTTTGTATGGAAGGATGTTAAAACAAAAAAAAAAAAAAAACATGTTTTGGGGAAATGGTATAGTTCAATTGGAAAGCAAATTCTGGCCTGATATTTACATACTTTGGAAATAAACCACATTTTTTAATTTAGCGTTTATTTTCTATACATTATATTCACACTATAGCCCTGTACTTGTATCAACAATATTTTCCAAAATAGATATGTAACCTAGATACATGAGAAAATAATCCCTTAAATACGCAGGTGCCAGAGTTCTGCAGGTTAGCCAGCGGACAGGAGACCAGCACAAAAACATGTCAATCGTCCCGCATAATATATATAGAACATGGGATCAGATACTAGTGGTATTTCATTCAGAGACTCGTTTGCCAAAACCTCTAACCTAACAAAGTATGAGCCCCCCACTCCCTTTGTAATAAGTACGGGCGATAACGGTCAATCCTTAAATACTTCTCTGTAGCTCCCATCGGAGACTCGTTTAAAGCAGCGCCCCCCAGGGGTGTAGCTGGGAGGAGCAGAAGAGGAACTTTGACACTTCAAAAATGAACATGTTACATGGAGAGAAAATAAACGTACAGCTGAAATTGTTTTTGGGGTCCTACATAGCGATGCTATTTATTGCAGAGCATTACTGTGCAGTATTCTCCTGCGCAAGTTTCTGCTTTAAACACCGTCTCAGATCTGGAACCGTTTGACATTTCCTTCCATTTGGCAGCAGAGGGGGGTGAGCTTTTTATAGTCTCTATCCTACTATTGTTACGATTAAATGTTCCTTCAATTTGGGGACCACCTTAATAGAATGGTTAATTGTATCTGAAGGGTCTTCCCGTATAATTGCACATCTGACAACTCAAAATCTCGCGGAAGTCTTCACCAGGAATATTGAGAAAACCACACTTTAGGAACAACAATTTGGCATCTTCAGGACTGTAAGCTTGCCTGTAAAATGAACAGATCTACACAGATTAAAAGATGGGCAGCGTTTCTGCAGATGTAAAAACCGTAGGAGATTTAAAAATCCATCATCTGTCGTTTGAGGATTTCAAAAAAGGCCTCTTTGGGTTATATTATACACAATAGTGTTTTGTTTAAAGTGCTACAATGCTCTAGTTTCTGGGGCTAGATGAGTCTATTGCTTCAAGAGGTCCTTCAGCACCGCTCCTGCACTCGCGCCCGTCGACACTGGCAGAGGTGTGAATGTGGGCAAGGCATCGGATATTGGCTTCATTAGCAGGTGCCCCGATGGGTTTGATCCAAGGGTGGAGGTGAGCGGTACAGCTGCTGAACGAGGAGCCAGGAAAGGATTGGACTCTGGCCTACGGCTTGGGCCAGACATCGCTGCCCCTGCAGGATAGAAAACACTTTTCAAAGAGAGAAATTCCTGCTCATTTTTACCTGCCGCTTTGTCAGAGGCGCCATAAGGCGTTAAAAAGCATTTCGGCTAAAAACTGGGGAAATTGAGCTAGAATGGCAATTACAGACAGCTGTCAAACTAGGAAACGTAACACAAAATGTTTAATATCTTTTTGTGCACTTTTTGCACAATATAAGATACTATAAAAGCTGTTGCCAACAGAGTAATAGCTTTAAATAAAATAATTTTAGATACGTTATGACACACTGGGTGCTCAATTGCATTTAATTACCCAGAATCCCTGACTAGAGGAAGCACTGTACGCTAAGAGAAAGGGGAAAGGCAGGGTGGTGACGTGTCAGCCGTGTGAATGTGCTCACAAGTGGTATTTACATTTGCTAGAAACACTATAAGACAGAGACAAACATGCTTTAGCCAAATGAACCACAATGTACCAAGGTAGAGAAATCCCATTGTGGAGGGTAACATGTAGAACTGTGTGACGGTTACATTATAACGCTCTGTATTCTCTGGCAGTAAAGACGAGGACACATTTAATGCGGACATCTTCAGGAGGGAAGCAGAGCAGTGGTTTAAATGCAATGTAACGATGTGTGTGTACCTGTAAAGCTACCGGACATGGCCGCACTTGGATTTCCAACGGAAGCTGATCCTAAGGGTGTCATGTCTTGCATAGAGAGCTTGAGAGGTGGAAGTGTGGGGCGAGACTCTACTTCCAAAAACTTCAGAAAGAGCTCTGAAAAAGACTGCACAGAAAGAACACAATAAGTCACCTGGAATGGCGGGAGGGAAAAGCAGATGGATAATGCTTCACATGCAAGAGGTAAAATACGTCACGGTCGCTAAACTCCCTTCATCTTTCTGGGCCAAACAACGAAATCACTCGGAGACAGACACACACACAGACACACACACAGACACACACACAGACACACACACAGACACACACACAGACACTTTCTCCCCCCCCCCACTACATATTGCTATTCTCTGTATTTTTGAAGTTGCCATGAAAGACGCACTATTTAGGAAAATGCAATGGTTTGGGCTGTCAATGACATTCAAGAAGCTTGAATGATTTTCCCCATTTCCATGCAATCTGGTGCAGGATCCTTGCCAGTGCATTCACCAATTGTAGCGATACTGACACCGAGGCTCTTCTGCTGACAACGGACTTTGTATCAGGAAAAAGACTGAAACCCCTTCTGCTGCTTAATGTCAATATCTGGCCAATTTAATTATAGGCGATGGGACCGCCACAATTACTAGGTTTGAAAGGATAGCTTATTCAGATTACCCAGATCTCAGCCAACAAGCGATATCACATTTAGATGATCTATCTACAGTACATCTAGAGATAGATATAGAATACACATATACATGCACCCATACTTACGTTATTAAAAAGGGAAGGGTGGTTTGGTCTCTGGGGGGTGTTGGGGACACTCTTTGTGCTGGACGCTCCCCCGAGCCACCCGCTCACCCATCGTGTGACACCGCGGTTTTCTTCTAAAAGAAGCTGGAGGAATTAAAAAAAAAAAAAACGGTGAGCAGTTCCCCATAGAGGTATTTATTGGGGTCTAAAGTATGTCTCACAAACAGAACGTTCGGAAGTTGAATTATTGTAATGGATAGTGAACCTGTCGCACAACTTGTCACGACCAGGGCTGACAACCGCGGGGGTCACGGCCCTACGTCCTCCAGACGACCCTCCCCTCCTCGCTGACAATGTCCGCCAGTCCGGTCCTCAGGCTTGTGCAAGCGCAACAACTGCAGCCCGTACAACCGCCCAACTTTGCAGTGGTCCAGGGACAGGCTTTAAGCTTGGAACCCTTAGTGCTAACTATGTCATAATCTAGCACCGCCGCTCAGAAAGCAATCTCACAGGACGGCGACTCCATCTTCTGTTCCGTCATCGGTAACGGAGTGATCGTGAACGATGGATGCACCGTGGCACTCAAAGGGTTAACCAACATCGGACTTGTGTATGACCAGTCCCTTCAGATGCGACTTCTAATGGCCACACAATCTTATTCTAACAGAACGTATTTCTTCTCTGCCGCCATCTTACCTGCTCCATCTCTTCTCTACTGATTCCGAGTATGCTTCCCATCAACCTCAGCACCTCCTGCCGTTTATTTTTGGGGGTGTGGAAATGACCAGCAAAGAGGTTTCTCATCAGGACTCTGAAAAAAATGCCCCCTCAGCATATGCAGTTCTGTATATACTGGTTTTATATTGATTTTTTTAAATGACTTCACTGGCAATTATGTATTTTATTTACTAATCCATTCATTAGATCAGGGGCGGCCAACTACAGTCCTCAAGGGCCACCAACAGGTCGGGTTTTAAGGATATCCCTGCTTCAGCACAGGTGGTGGTCTTCGACTGAGCCACCTGGGCTGAAGCAGAGATATCCTAAAAACCTGACCTGTTGGTGGCCCTTGAGGACTGAAGTTGGCCACTCCTGCGATAAGCTTGCACTATGTTCAATCCTGGAAATAAAGCAAACTTTATTTTGGGACACAAACGCAGTATTTAATAAATAATACATGTATTACGATGCGGTCTCCCAATTGATGTCATACACATCCTGCTGTCTTAAGGACCTATCACTGATCTGTGTAACAGAGTCAGAGAGCAGAGAGGTTAGGAGTGTGTTTGAGGCGAGTCAGGATAACAGTATGGCTCTGGGTAAGTTGGTCTGTACATTGCATTAAGGACCATTAGGAAAGCATGTTCCTGAGCCTGGATGAGCCTCACAGGCCTGTGGCAGCTTTAACAAGGACATTACTACTATAGTTATTATTTTTAACTCTGTATGACCCTGACCCAATGAAGATTCCCAGCTAGATTTTGGTGCCCGAGGCTCAGGGTTTTACATGGACGTGACAAAGTTCACAAAGTGCTGTCACTTAGACGTAACATTAGGAAAAGGCGTCCATGCCCCTAAGACCTCACAATCCATGTGTGAAACACGTACTCGCATTATGTGTTATATTATGTTACGTGTATGTATGCATGTATATATATGTGTATATAGCGCCATTAATGTACATAGCGCTTCACAGCAGTAATACACGTGACAATCATATAAATAACAAATAGTACAAATAACACATCATGGGAATAAGTGCTTCACACATAAAAGTAACATTGTAGAAGAGGAGTCCCTGCCCCGATGAGCTTCCAATCTAATTGGTCGGGAGAAAGTACAAAGACAGTATGAGGGTATTCAGGCAAGTGCTTCTGTAGGGGGCCAAGCTTTATGTATTGTGTATATTAGCCACAGCGCTACTTATATGATTCTTTAAGCAAGTGTGTCTTAAGGTGGGTCTTAAGGTGGATAGAGCGGGTGCTAGTCGGGTATTGAGGGGAAGGGCATTCCAGAGGTGTGGGGCAGTCAGTGAGAAAGGTTTAAGGCAGGAGAGGCCTTTAGATACATAGGGGGTAGAGGGAAGGCATCCTTGAGAAGAACGCAAGAGTCGGGATGGTGCATAGCGAGAAATTAGAGCTGAGATGTACGGAGGGGCAGAAGAGTGTAAAGCTTTAAAAGTGAGGAGAAGAATGGAGTGTGAGATGCGGGATTTAATCGGAAGCCAGGAGAGGGATTTCATGAGGGGAGACGCCGAGACAGATCTAGGAAAGAGTAGAGTGATTCTGGCAGCAGCGTCTAGGATATATTGTAGGGGAGACGGGTGAGAGGCAGGAAGGCCGGACAGCAGGAGGTTACAGTAATCAAGACGGGAGAGAATGAGGGTCTGAGTCAAAGTTTTAGCAGTCAAGTAAGAGGAAAGGATGTATCTGTTATATTGCGGAGGAAAAAGCGCCAGGTTTTAGATCCTTTTTGAATGTGAGAGAGGAGTCGAGTGTGACCCCTAGGCAGCGTGCTTGGGCTACTGGGTGAATGATGGTACTTTCAACAGTAATGTGGAAGGAGGTAGTCGGGCCAGGTTTGGGAGGAAGTATGAGGAGCTCTATTTTTGCCATGTTAAGTTTAAGTCGGCAGAAGGCCACCCAGGATGATGATATCCCAGAGAGACATTCAGAAACTTTGGTCTGTACAGCAGGTGTAAGGTCAGGGGTTGAAAGGTAAATTTGTGTGTCGTCAGGATAGAGGTGATATTTAAACGCAAGAGATGTGTATGCACAGTATTACTGCTGGGAAGCCCCATGTACGCAGATGGTTACATACACTGGGTTACAAGGACCGGACAGCCACAGCAATCCCTAACCTTAAAGTCTGGCTATACAGAGAGAACAAGCTCACTTACCTGTCTACCTTCCCTTCAGTGCTGTGCAAGAGATTCATTATTTTCTTCTGGGCATCTTCCAGCATCTCCTGCTTCAGACTGCCTAAAATGTGAAGGGAAAAACTGATGGTGTGTGTCGTTAAGTACGACATTGTTGCAATATGGAACAGCTCAAGATAAATTGCTCCTGCTTTTCACATCACTGAAAGTCTCACGGCCCCGGCCCAAGTCAATGCTCGGAATAATGAGGCTGCACAGGCCACAGCGGTGGCCTCTGTTTTTATTGTATATCTTGATTTTTCACAAGACATGGAATGTTATTTTTCTGATTACGAAATGACCTTGGCTAACTGCTGGGTTCTCCACCCAAACTGTGAGAACCATTGTGTTTGAAAAAAATACATTTCTGTGTTTAGACTTTATAAACACTTGGGCCCCTGACTATATCGGTTTAAAGGAGGGAAAAAGAAGGCGTTGTGTCAGCATCAGATAATACCGAACACTGGAAGGACTCAGGTTGGTTGATAGGTAAATAACTCCAAGTACACTGGTAGTGCAATATGGTTTTGGTAACAGTATCTTGGGACAAGGATATATTAACCAAAAATGACTGCATGTAAAATATATGATTCTTCAATACTGTTGGCAGGGAACAAATAACAATAAAAAAACACCAAACACTTAGGAAAATATATATACAGAAACAAACATGTGGTTACAAAATTCTTAAGCGCTAAAAACGATGCACTTATTCTGCAATGAAGAGGTTGCGATATAGCCTTATAAATATGGAATGGTGTGCAGTGTAGCAACAAGGGGGTTTAACCCTTTTGCTAAATGTGTTTTTACGTCTAGCCTAGGTTACAGATTGCCGCCTCACGCGAGTGATTGAGATACGTTGTTTTCTCAGACCCCCTCTGTTACCGCCACTCTCTGCTTATAGATGATTGCTAATAGCAAGTATTGAATGGTGGTAAGTATTAGATGACAGCTGGAACATGTACCTAGGTGTGTTAAAGCCGCATTGCATTAAACAGAAGTTCCCCCTAGGTGGGAAGTTGGGGGTCTCTGGTGGTGAACCTCAGTAATTTCAGCTGTGGGGACCCCCTCCTTCCTGAGATACTTTGCCTATAAAAGGTGCCGCTGGAACTCCATGGAGGTTTAAATCCCTTCCGCCACGCGAGCCAATAGGAAGCCGCGCGTGATGTCAGTTGGCTTCCGCGTTGCGGGAGATTTAAACCTCCATGCTGTTCCGTCAGCCGGGCAGGCTACCAGCAGCACCTGCGGAGGGATGTATTGAGGTTCAGCCCCGGATACAAGAAAATATTATTACGTGACTATTCACTGCCTTGCTTTCAAGGTTGTGGAATAATGAAAACAAACCAGTTTCAGGGCAATGGCTCTATAAAATTCACAATTCCTGAAGCTCTTCAGCTGCAAAGTTTTAGCAGAACACTCCTTGCAGATCATAAAAAACTGGACAGTTGGATAAACAATATAAAATGTTGTGCGAGTGCAAAATGTAAACTAAATGGTTTTTAAGCAACTCAAGGGGTGTAAAAAATGTTTTTTTTTTTTAAAAAAAGCAGCAGACTTAATCATATTGGTGCCAGGTTTTAGCTGCGGTAATCCTGACGTTTACAACCGTCTACAACCATTCGTTAACCATTTATGGAAATTCACACGTACATCTGGTAGGTCATGTATTTTTCTATGAATATTGCTTCTGCTGCCAACATACCCATAAAGAAACCCTTCAGGAGAGCTGGCTGCTGCGATGTCTGAGAATGCGATTGGGACGGTTTTCAATGATGCTTTTTTTTTGTGTGAAAAAGTCTAGAGCAGTAAAATTAACTCTTTCAGCTCTGTTGAGGTGTCAGAAATAGAACGGACAGGTGTCAGAAAACACTTATTGATTTAACCCACTTAATTGCTCAAAATGCGGCATTTACAATTCTCCTTCTCCTCTCCCTTTTCACTGTAATATGAAAATTCACTGATCTGCTGCAGTTCTCCTTTTCCAGACAAGTGTGATGCCTTCTCTCCCACAGAAACACGCATATAGACTGCAGCAGTTTGCTTGCAACAGTCCTGATCGCTGCAACGCGCGAATCCTATGAGCACAGTTGGGAACGCAGATAAAGGTCATAGCAAAGATTGCATATACAGGGGCAGGCGACTCCAGTCCTCAAGGGCCACCAACAGGTCAGGTTTTAAGTATATCCCTGCTTCAAAGAGCGATGGCACTGTCAAAGACTGAGCCACTTGTGCTGAATCATTGACTAATTGCACCACATGTGCTGAAGCAGGGATATCCCCAATACATGTTGGTTGTCTTGTTTTCAAAAATAGGCTTTAAAGGACTATTCTATATTATGAAAACTCTTCTAAATTGTACAAAAGGTTACTAAATGCCTTTAGTTTATTTTAACTCCGATACAAGTTGGGCTTCACATATAAAATATATTTGGTAGCCTGCCTAATACCGGGGCTGGCGTGGGACCAGACAGGTTGGGAAACTGGCTATTTTATTATTACAACTCAGTGGCTTATGACAAGATGTCAGGTTTCACTCAACGAGGACGGGAGAGAAACGCACAGCCATTTACTGGGGAACTGCTGGCCAAGTGTAAACCCTGCATGTTATTTCATTTAGCTGTCCCAGTACGATGGGTTTGTAATCTGGTATCCGGGTAAGAAAGGAACAGGCGCAGAGTTAAGATTTAACCATTAAAGGAGTAGCTCCTCCTACCAGGTTTTGTGTGTTTATTTTATTATTTTAACACGCTGGGAACCAGTTGTCCCCTTGAACCAAAACCCAGGGGGGGCGCCACACCCCCACCCAAAACCCAGGGGTGGCACCACACCCCCACCCAAAACCCAGGGGGGGTGCCACCCCCCCACCCAAAACCCAGGGGGCGCCACTCCCCCACCCAAGCTAAAACCCAGGACCCCGCCCCAGGGGGTCTCTGGGGCTGAAAATAAAGCGGTTCAGCGCTGTCTGACTGACCCCCAACCCTGTTCCAATCCAGGATTGTAAAGGGTTAATAAGCTATAGTATCAATGTCTTCCCTGCAGCCTGTGCATGAAACCGCTCAAATTACTCTCTGCATAAATCCCGCTGAATGCCGGCCTCTTAACGCACAGAACTTCATCCATCTACATGCACAACAAAGGTTGCTTCAGGGAAGTTCCCGTCTAGTCGCGCTAATGTGCTTAGATTACTGAACCGTTTTATCATCATTACAAAACCAACACATAAAACGGAATCTTTCAAAAACCAATCAGCGCCCTATTCTCTATAAGAAGTCTGCTAATCTAATCTCTGAACATTTCTCTAAATAGAAGGAAGGGAGAATATGAAATAATCACACGTTTCAGGGCAAGAAGCCAACAGCAAAGTTACTACAATGGTCCGAAGGAAAACCCAAAGAAACGCAGGGAACCAGAGCCAGCTTTGTAATAATAGGACTGGTCGGAAGGCGCAGGTTACACCTCATTTTATAGGAGGAGGTGTGTAACACAAAGTCAATAATGTTAAAACCACAATACTGGCTGGGATTGGAGCGCAGGCGTTCCCCTGAAGCGCGGTATTTGTAGCTCTGGGGACCCCCTCTCTCCCGTGATATTACCGGTATCTATCACTCCAGGGGAAACAATGGCCGCTGAAATCTCACCGGTCCCGTTACTGATAAATATATCTCAGGAACCAGAGGGTCACCAGTGCCGAAAACAGCGCAGTTCCGCCCCTGGTTCGAATGCTTTTAAAATATATGTCTTTTTGGAGGGATTGTTGCTTTAAGCACTTGGTACAGAGCGGCAGAGATGCAAAGATGCAAAGATGCAAAGATGCAAAGATGCACTGTATTAACTGCACTGTACTACAAAAAACTGAAGGAAAAAGTGGGAGGAATTTTACACCATTGTAGGACATTGAGTTTTTACACCCCGACAGTCATCTTAATTCCACCAGGGCCCCACGGGCGAGCCACGCGGCCCCACACCCCGCGGACGAGTCACGCCCGCGTCACCACGGGTGAGCAGCGCATTGCGGCCAGAATGTCTCATTTTCAGCGCAAGAAGTAACGGTTTGGCACACATTGATTTAAGGTACACGCCCACATTGGACTAAACTGATATAAGGATGCAATATGTTTATTAGGTAAAATCAGGTCATTAACACCGTGGTAAAACAACAGACCAGTTTGTGTATTTTTGAATTATGTTTGAACGTCTGAAGGGCGGGGGTAAATTTGGTTTGTTCCACGTCAATTATCAGATTCATTCACACAGTTTTCAAGCCATTAGATCTCTCAGCTATTTGTTACATTGAGCCCATCAAGGGTCTGGTTCGGGTTCCTTCAAAAGGCTGCCCCTCAAAAACAAAAATCATCTTTTGGAGAGAAGAGCATCCCCAAAACTAGACGTGAATTGTTGTCTTTTTGTCCGTTGTTTGCAAATAATTATGAAGCCATTATTAGTCAAGCAGATAAACATAAGGAGATGCTTGAACTCAGCAGCCCTCAGGAAATGCATTAATTTAACAGGAAGCAAATTATTAAAATGTTTACTTTAATGTCAACTGAATTTATCTAAACTCGTAAACGGTTCAACTATTTTTCTATCTGCTACGTCTGCGCCTTTAAATGTGATTTCTAAGATGTGATTTTCTGAGAGCAGCTGCCATGAGAAGGGACAGAACTCCGTTATTTGTACCAGACTGAAACGCACAGATGAACCAAAAATGATCTCCAGATCTTTGAAAATGTGTCTACATTGCCAGTAAGACGCCACAGAACGTGGGCTATCATTAGACGTATGTCTCTGCATGTGCGCACGCGTCTCTGCACGTGGCCGGGTGCGCACGTCCGTGCGCATGGGTGTGCATGTGCATGGCCGCGGCCGCGTCTGCATGGCCGCGTGTGTGCGTATGCGTGTGTCCGCGTACTGTAGTGCCGACGAGTATTCTAAAACAAATCTGGGGCAATCACCAACAAGACCCAGGTACATGCTGGGTACATGCTGCAACATTTCAGTGACATTTCTGCAGACAGACTAATGGCCCATCGGATTAACAGCGGGGGTCCCTGGCAGTCCCATTCAAACTGAATGGGACTGCCAGGGACCCCTGCTGTGTTATCCGATGGGCCATTAGTCTCTGCAGAAATGTCACTGAAATGTGGCATTGTACCCATGTACATGTACCCAACATGTACCTGGATCTTGTTGGTTATAGCCCCAGATTTTCCAAGGCAAGTTTAAGGCAAGTTTTAGAATATTCGTCGGCGCACCTGTATGTGTGTAAAAAAGTAAGTGAAGGGGAATGTAAACAGATTAATGAGCTTTTCCCTGCTCTCTGCTGTTATGACGACATTCCAAGGATTTTTCTGCCAGTGCTGTGATTTTCCAACCAATTTACAATTTCCTAAAGTAAGAACATTATTACCTCAGATGTCAACTACATTTAAACTCTTCAGCGGTAAACACATTTCTTGTACAGCTGCCTATTGAAGCGTTGTGTTTAGTGACTTGCAGCAGGACTACTCGTTTTGATGCCCTGCGTGTTACCATTTCCTGCCAGGTAATTAGAGAATCCCTGTATATTTGAAGCGTTCGTGCCACCACACTCAGGATTCCAGACAGAACACACTAGCCAGGTTCTTTTAATGTTCTCGTTAGCGTTACAGCCTCCCTCCATCTCCAACCTCTGCCTGGGATTATACCGTCAATTCTCATCATATCCAAGATGTAGCCAATCAAACACCTTCCTACTGGAGCGGTATTCCAGCTGCTCCGCTTCCAGGTCTCTGATTGGCTGTCAGGATCACACCCAGCCAGTAGAGCCAGTACAGTATGTGCAATAGAAAAGTTTAAATATACATTTGTAACCCTTTTCTGCCTAAGGACCGTGCAGACAGGGAATGTCTGGATGTAAAGATCCTCTCTATCCAGCTGCGGTCACTTCCTTTTTTTACCTTGTCTTTTTAGCTCCTCGATATGTTCCTCTTTGAGGTCCAGCTGCTCCGTGAGCCTCGATGCCGCTTCCAGCGCCACATTCGCTTCATCCAAACTTTCCTAGGAAGGAAAAACATGTCAAATTAAAGCTGCAGTTCAGTCAATATCCTGCATGTGTGTTATTTTTAATAAATCAGTTCTGTAGTAAGAAAAAATACTTTTAGCATTTTCTGTTTTTAAAAAAACAACTTTTAAAGACCAATTTTCTTGTATTCTATTTTAACAGCCATTTGCTAAGGCACTGCTCCTTCATGTCCTGTCACAAGCACTGGCACACCCCTTTGTCAGCCCTGCCCTCCCTCTAGCACTTGTCAGTGCAGGATTGCTCATGAATATTCATGAGCTTCCACTGACAGACAAGCAGACTATAAACAGATCCCTTCACTAATTATGTCACCAAATTTCACCGATCAATACATGGAGAACGAATTGACCGGCAGCTATACAGTTCTTTAGGTAATTAGAGATTGCCCACATGAAACTATTGAAGTAAAAAAAAAAAAAAAAAAAAAGCTGAATGAACTGCAGCTTTAAATACTATTGAACAGCAATTTTTTATTTTTTTGCAGATTTTTTCATTAGCATTTTTTTGGGGGACAAAAATAGGGGGGGGGGGGACAGCATACAGGATGCAGAAATAAAGCGAATAATGCAGAATAGGACATTAGGACATTCAGAGACTACAATGTTTCAATAAGAAAAGCGTCCTCATAACAAAATAATGACTTACAGCTTAGTGTAGTTAAAGGGCTGGCCAACTCCAGTCCTCAAGGGCCACTAACGGGTCAGTCCCTGCTTCAACACAGGTGGGTCAATCGTGGCTCAGTCTGACAGAGCCACGGATTGCAGCCCACCGCCTGCTTCAGCACAGGTGGCTCAATCAGTGGCTCAGTCTTTGAATGAGCCACTGATTGAGCCACCTGTGCTGAAGCAGGGTGTGACGGTGAAGGAGTATCTACACCATGAAAATAAAGGTATTCTACCTGGCTAGGTGCCCCTGAGTCATAAAAGGTGTTTTTAGAGTGTCAGTTCTGCGGTCCAGGGCTGACTGTCTAAATGTGCCCGGGAAACATAAGGGCCTTCTAACAGAGTTGTAGGGGTTCAAATTTAAGTTACAACGTAGAGTGTCAGATCTGCAGCCAACTGCTGGCTGCAGTCCCGTGAGTGTGTAAACTGTCTATATGCGCCCTGCTAGGAATAAGAGGGCCATACCACCGTATTAAGGGTTAATGAATACCCACAAACTACACAGGGCATAAGGGGTTAATGTATTTCCCCACACTCTATACAGGGTCCCTAAGATAAAGAGACCCAACCCAAGTAATGCCAATGTATCCTGAATCCAGTATAGGGGTTCCGGGGGAAATGATATCATGTGTTAACTGTATGAATTATGGTGCCAATGTTTTCTGAATAAGGGATTTTAAGTTAAAATGTAGAATGTCAGCTCTGCAACCCAGCAAGGGTGGTGATACTGCAAATTTATTAAAAATGCCGGTGTCTCTCCCCCCAGGGGTAAGGGGGCGAGAGTAATGCTATGTATCAGCTGTATAAGTCAGGTAACAGGGTTCCCGAGTCATAGTGGGCAAATGTATTATAAAAAATTGATGCATTAAAGCTACCCTTGTTTATCTGTGTTGACACTATAGACAGAAGGCAATTCTCCTTCATTCAGCCCAGAACAGGAGAGGACACTTAGGGTGTGTAATACTGGGCTTTGAAATGCTTAGCAGGAAACCTCCAGGAGTAAGAGATGCATAATCTAGACTTCTGAGCCCCCCTGCTGATGTGGTCCCCCTGTGTCTGGGACGGACAGGCTAAGGTGTTAAGTGGGGAGGGGGGAACAGTTTGTCTTGACAGATGTCCAGGGAAGTAGGCTTGGCTAGATATGCTAAGCGGTGGAAGTTGGCACATGCTCCCATCATACAGTGAAGCCTCTGCCAGGCTACTTGAAGTACTGGCAGAGCGGGCCCATAGGTGAGATTAGTAATTCCCACTCAGTGGTTGGCTGCACAGTAGAAGGATAGGCTTTGTGTGTCTATAAAGATTTGTGCAGCCAATCAGAGATCAGTTCCATCTAAAAGTTCCATCTTGTAAGAAGTTCCATCTGATTCATCTAAGCTGCAGCGAGCGTTACAGAGACTATTTCATCGCAACTAAAGATTTGTATCCAGCTTCCAGTATTCGTAGGGACTACGGATTTGCCAACTAATCCTGCATCGGGGGAACGGAAATATTACATTCGGCGTAGTAAGAGTGGTTGCAGGCAGCGCCACTAGCCAAGGACTGTTACACGGCTCTTTTTGCACATCACCCGTGTTTGGGAATTGATGCCTAGAGACTTGATTTCTGTGGATTTCGTTCCGTGGACATTTAATTCCATTTGACCCCATTCCAGTAAGTGTGTTATTCGTGATATTTTTGTAATTCAAGCTGTGTGTTCTTTATGTGAATAAATACAATTTATTGTATTTCATGCTTTATTCAATCAAAGAACCCAGATGGTAAAGTGTTAATAAGCTTGGTCTACCGTGACACAGGGATATCCAGAAAATCTGACCTGTTGGTGGCCCCTGAGGACTGGAGTTGGCCACCCCTGATGTTGCACACAGTATCTTACCTTTAGCCATGTGACATTGTATCCAAACATGCAAGATTCTAAATGAACGAATAGAACACATAGTTGCCATCAACAAATCGGCCACTAAATATATTTTTGAGACGGTAAAAGGGCCAATGTGATTAAAATGTTTTGATGCTAAAAATCTATTTCGTTTTGTATTCACCTTCCTCGGTTTGGCAGCTATTAAATATTCGTCTTGTTACAGAGCATGAGCCCTGAGGGTGCAGGAGATCTCCGCATCTGTATAAACGAGCAGTGATAAGCAAGCCGGGGTAACAAGGGGACATACAATGTGATTCTACCATCAATGCAGCTGCATCTTATATTTTACTATATTATCTGTGTCGCACTGAACTTCCAATTCAAATTAATTCCAAAAAGATGAGATATGTTTCCGATATATACGATACTCCTCATCAAAGCTGATATTATGCAGTTTTTGGTTCCTTTTAGATCCCGTAACCTGCAGCAATGTGAATCTCTGCTTACACAGAGTCTTATAAACTAGAAAACAGTATAAAGACTGCAATACATTTACAGCAGTTACCCCCGCAGAATTCCCCTGCGTTCGTATCTTACCCCCGAGCACGTCCCGCTTTCCCCTCATCCTGCGAGTCTGTTCTTGTTCTCGTGCTTCTGACGCCATCTTTGAAACCTTTAAACTGCACTGGGCTCATGCCTCCGCTCCAGATGTATACAATAAAAACAGTGTTGGAAAGGGGAGATCTATTTAAAGATGTTTGAAGCAGGTGGTCTTTGGAGCTGAACCGCGCGAATTTCAGCTCTGGGGACCCCCTGCTTCCCGAGATACTTACATCTGAAAGAGCGGCCGGGAGACGCTGCGGCTGGGCACAGAAAATGTCTGTGTAAAGGTCTCACGGGCCAATGGGAAGCCGTGATGTCATCCCATGTGCCTCACGGGCCAATGGGAAGCCGTGATGTCATCCCATGTGGCCCGTGGGACATTTAAACAGAAATGTGATATTGGCATCAACTTCCGATATAAATATCTCGGCGAGCAGGGGGTCCCCGGAGCCGAAATTAACACTGCGCAGCTCTGGAGACCCCCTGCTTCACACCTAGGGGGGATTGTTTTTTTTCCAAAGGGAAAGGTCCTTTAGGTAAAACAAAATGATCAGTGCAGACTGCTACGCCGACCTCTTACCTGCAGATAGAGGACCTTGTTTTCTAGCTTTTCAGTATTCTGTTTCAGCGCAGCCGTCTGCTTCAGGTGCTTTTCTAGCTCAGAAGAATACATGGCTTTCTCTTCTATTAAAAAAAAAAAGAATGAAAGTGGATTGTGGATTTTTATCTTATTCCAGCATGGGTCGGTTACTTTATTTTAATACGGAACATGCAGAAAAAAGCTTTGCCGTTGTGTATATTACCCAGTGAAATATGTTAAATGTATTCATAATTTGCAACATTGCGCTTTAATGCAAAAAATGCATCCCAGAGCCAGTACTGGCATCTATATTACATGATAAATTGTGACTTATTGAAATGATTGAATTAGAATGACAATGCAGCCGGCACACTAACTGCAAACAAGAGCTCTGCTTGGCTTACCCTGTTGAAATTGCTCTAGTACCATCTGCAGGTTGGTCAGTGACAGCGCATACTGTTTGACTTGCTCCTGTGAGAGGTTAAGCTGAAGGACCGCCTCATCTCTCTGCCTTGAGATCAGGTTGAGTTGCTCTTGCAAAGACTCCACTTGCATTGTAGCTTGATGACTGTCAAGAAAAGGAATTTCACATTATAATTCCTTCCCGAGCAAGGAGGTCATGTTTGTTTTTCTCCCAGATTCAGACAAGTCCAGTCCAAAGCGTGCTGCGTGTCCCAGCAATAATCAGGGATTAGTGTAAAACAAGAATTGTGAGGTGCTTCCAAGAAAGGTGTGATAAATAAATATATAAATACAGTGATAAATATAAATATATAGTGAGATATCAACAGTGCTCAAAAATAATTAAAGTAAAAATCGCTGCTCAACCCTCTTAGGAGAAGATCCAGTTCCTCCTCTCTTGACTGTTTGGAAGAAGCTTGTGGGGAGCGCAGATTTTCACCATATGAAAGGAAGAGAATATATAATAGTGTAATAAGTCCAAACACCTGTGGCAATATATATGGGGATCGAGATTAAGAACTCACATTCTCCCAGTTAAAATACAGCATTGGAAGACACTCTGAAGACTGTAGTTTGCAGGGGGGGTCTTGCTTAGTGTACTCTCCCTGGTGTCAGTGGAATAAGCCCTCGATGGAAACAGAGACAACTCTAGTACAACATTGTATGTTCACTCATAGTGTATTCAATAAAAGCAGTGGTAATTTGCACTTACATTGGCACCATGTGCATAGACACATAAAAATCAAAGCGCAGCAGCAGTATGCACCATCTACCCCTCTCCCGGGATCGCGTCGCGTCACTTCCGGTCCGGCCTGTCGCGTCATTTCCGGTTTCGCGATCGATCTTGAAATGGGTCCACACGGGTTCTGGGGCATGTCGGGCACATTCTGGGTTGCTGCTGGTGAACGATCGATCGCGAAACCGGAAGTGACGCGACTGGCCGGACCGGAAGTGACGCGACGCGATCCCGGGAGAGGGGTAGATGGTGCATACTGCTGCTGCGCTTTGATTTTTATGTGTCTATGCACATGGTGCCAATGTAAGTGCAAATTACCACTGCTTTTATTGAATACACTATGAGTGAACATACAATGTTGTACTAGAGTTGTCTCTGTTTCCATCGAGGGCTTATTCCACTGACACCAGGGAGAGTACACTAAGCAAGACCCCCCCTGCAAACTACAGTCTTCAGAGTGTCTTCCAATGCTGTATTTTAACTGGGAGAATGTGAGTTCTTAATCTCGATCCCCATATATATTGCCACAGGTGTTTGGACTTATTACACTATTATATATTCTCTTCCTTTCATATGGTGAAAATCTGCGCTCCCCACAAGCTTCTTCCAAATAATCAGGGATTACCTTGCATTTTCCACAGCAGTGGATGATGATAGCAGTCTTCCTTCTAACATTGCGGTTTTCTTCCTTAGCTCGGTCTCTCGGTCCTCTGCAGCCAGTGCTTCGCGGGTGTACGAGTCTTCCATCTCTAGAAGGTGACTGCGTAACCGCTCCAGCTCCTGGTTTAGCCGCTGCTCTTTATCCCGGAAATGTTGCACCTGGGAATATTTAGCATGTACTGAATGTGTAAATGGGTACAGAGATAGGAAAAACAAGATGAACCTCCATCCGCCCAGATCCTGAACAGAGATACACTATGTATGTTATGCTCAGCTTACTGAATTGGTATACAGAACATAGGTAAGTAACCTATAGACACAGAGCAGTATACTAGTTTGTACACTTTAAATCATTACACTAAATTACTCACACTTTCACAACAGTAATTTTACTAAGGACGGTAACAATAGGTCCTCCGTTCATCTCTTTTTCAGATGCTATAAAACACAATTTTCTCGGGTGTGTATCTTAAGAATCTTTAAATGGTTTTGTAATGCTGTTGACACTGTAAAACGTGTCACACAAAAGCAAAGTAATATGGGAAGGAACCAAGTTAGAAATGGAATAGCTGCATTAATAGCTGGAGATCCGTTCAATGAGCTGGAATCATTGTGCAACGAAAGCAAAGCAATGATGCAGCCGGTGATCTTTTCCCAAGGATTAATATGGTACATTTTACATAAAAAGAATTCTAGGCAAAAATTAAATGATTAAAAAAAACAAATATTAATTAACATGGTTTGCAGCGCGTGGATTACTCGGCCTACATGTGGACGTACCTCGTTTTGCACTGCGACACACTCCATTTGCTTCTGCTTCAGTGCCAACATAACCTGGTCTCTCTCGTGTTGGAAAAGAATTGCCTTCTCTTGCATGGACTTCACTTCATGCAGCAGTTGGTTTAATTCACCGGCTTTTCCCTGTGTACAACAGGAGAGATTAAGGAATGAGGACTTCTGTGAAGCTTAACGTACACCTCCCTGCAGCGCTGGAGTAGCGATTCATAGAACACATTAACGGAAGAAATACCGACATTCAGCGCTGTTACAGAATGGTAGCAAGAAGAACATGTCGAAACGCTGATATTAACAGGTTGTTTGAGGTTTATGGATCTCTTCTGAGGTGAACAGCTTCATGTTGATTTATTCACATTTCCCCTCAAATACTTTGAGCTGGGTCATTACAAAGATTTTTACCTGCAGAAATACTACATTACCTGCGGTTTTGCTCTGCTCACCATCAAGGACAGAATATCAATTACAGCAACAAAACATTTCAGTAATAATGCTGGAACATTTCCTTGTTTTTTGGGGGGCTGGGGATTCTTCTGGATTTTCCAAAGTAAAGAAATAAAGTATGCTACTTGGTCTAAAATGTAAATACATGTGCACTATAACCAACCTATTAATGTCCATGATAATAATCATACGTGAGCAAAAAACCCTGGGAAGAGCAGTAGATGGATGCATGTAAACCACCTGTCACACGTTTTATCCACATTTTTTTAATTAAAGTGTAAATTCTTAGGGGAAGTGATAACTAAATGTCCATCAAATGAAGTGATGATTTATTATTCACAATAATGATGCACAAACCTGCTCTCGCTCTTTAAGAAGGTTTTCAAGGGCAGACGCTTTATCTTTCATGGAATGAGATTCAAATTCCTTCTCTCTCAGCATCATTGAGAACTGCATGTTGGTCTCGTGTAATGCCCTGAACTCCGTTTCTTTCTCCATGCCTTTCGCCACCACTTTTTCATTCTCTTCCTTCAGCTTACGGGTGTCCATTTCCAAAATCAGAGCCCTTTCTTTGAGGTTGGTGACGGCTTGTTTCAGAAGATCATTTTCGTTCTCTTTGTTCCGCAGATTCTCAGCTACAGAATTTAATTTGTCGCCTTTGGTTTTGATTAAGAGGTCCTTTTCTTTGAGGGACTTGTGCAAGATCTCATTTCTATCCCTAATCTGCCTCATCTCCAAGACCGTTTCCTCTTGACCCTTCCTGTCCCGTTCAGATGTTAAAGCCATGGAATCGGACAATCTTTGGTTATTTTCCTGGAGAGTCCTTATAGTCGCCTCTCTCTCTTGCACCACGGTTTTCAGCTGCTCACAGTCTTGTAGAACTTGGTCACTTTTCTGTTCAGTAGACCCAACAGTGGGAGTTTCTGGTAGAGTGATGGTAGCAGATGCACCAGCCTGGAGCTGCACTGTACCCAGTTTTCCTAAAAGAAGGTCCTTAGTGCTATTAAGCTGCCCTATATTTTGCTGTACATTACTCAACTCTTGACTCATGCTTTTAAGTTTTGTCTCATTTTGATCATAGCTTTGAATCAGGTTATTATAGTCCACTTGCAGTTTCGAATTGCAATCGCCGTCAGCTGCAATCTGCCCTTGAAGTTTATGCAGCTCCTCGTGGAGGTGAGCAGACTCATGTTGCATGTTCTGGACAGTAGTTATCACCTGTTGCTTCCACTCCTCCATTTTCTTTACTTGCTGCTTGAGTTTATCCCGCTCCTGTAACAGTTCCTCAAACTGATTACTGTTAACACCCCCAGGCCCGCAGCTGTTTCCCGCAGACGTCTGCAGGACTGTCAACAAAGTCTGGCATTTCTGACTTAAAGCATCTATTTCAATGTCTTTTTCTCTAATAATTCGAGACAAGTTCTGAATGGTCTCCCTAAACATCTCCTGGGTGCTTCCCTCCTGGCTATGCGACAGTCTTTGGTTCTCATCTTGCAGTTTCAGTAGTGCCGACTCTTTGGCTGCTACCACGTCCATGATTTTATGATACTCCGTTCTGAGTTGACTGTTTTCTCTTGTCTTCTCACTCAAAACTGCCAACACTTGCTCTCTTTCCATGGCATAGGCTTGTAACTGCTGCTGCAAATAAACCATATCTTGCACATAATTAACGGAGGAGACCCTTGCATGCAGACTTTGAATTTCAAAGTCTTTCTGTTGAATAATTTGAGTCAGTTGGCCAACTTCATCTTTGGACAACTGATCAATTTGCTTTGTCAAAGTCATGTTCTTCTCATTGAGCATATTAATCTCCATTTCTTTATCTTTGATGCCCTGCACCAACCTTTCAATCTCCGCTTTTGACAAGTCATGTTTCTCATGACCATTGTCACTGTTGATTGTTTGCACTTTGGTGTCCTGTAGAATTACAGAGGATTCTGGGAGGATCACATTCTCGTTCTGCAACTGGGAGCTTATCAGTTCATTGGTTTTCTGCAGACTGCAAATGTCCCCGTCTTTTTCTGATAGCAGTCTCTCGTATGTATCCACCATTTGCTTCTGCTGTAATTTAGCCTCATCCATCTCTCTTATCTTCTCCTGCACGGACTGCTGCAGCTGCAGTGTATTTTGACTTTGTTTCTGCACTGCCTTTTTCTGAAGTTTCACCTCTTCTTCTAAATTACTTCGGACTATATTTAGCTGTGTTATCTCCGCTTCAAGCTCTGTAATAATATCCAATGTTTTAGGCTCAACCATGGGTTGAAATCTGCTCTGCTGGTCTTTCAAACGTTCACTCTCTTCCTTCAAGTGATTGTTCTCTTCTTTCATTGATGCAAGACATTTGTCCTTTTCTTCAATGCTCCGTCTAAAAATATCACATTCTTTAGAGGTTTTTGAGTGTTGTTCAAGCTCTTTCTGCAGGTCCCAATTCCTTTTCTTAAAGTCATCAACAAATGTCTCCTTCTCCCTTATTAGCTCTGTTAGCTGCTTTTGTCCATCTAAGCTGCTGGTCAACATCTCCTTGGTCTCCTCATTATCTGCTTCCAATTGCTCTATATGTCTTTTTCTTTCTGCTAGTTGGAAATCTTGCTCTTGATTGAGTTTAACGAGCCTCTCATGCTCCCGCTGCAAAGAGGACGTGTCCATTTTCTGAGCACTGGAGAGTTCTTCAATGGTACGTTCATACTTCAGGGCTTGTTCAAGTAGACGGCTTTCTGCTTGGTTCAGCTCCCCTTCTAGCTGCCCCTTCTCCATTCTGGCCGCCTCTATCACGGTCTGCTTCTCTAGTGAATCTTTGCGGTACGCATCCATAGCGTCGCGCAGCTGCAGTTGTGTCTGTTCTTGGGTTGAAAGCAGCATTTCATTTTCCATCCTGAGATCACATATGACTTTATCTAACTCCTCGTTTAACTGACTGACCTCAGAAAGATGAGTATTTAATTTTACAAACTCAGATTCGCTCTCCTTATAGATCGGATTCTGAGAATTAGATCTGGATTCTTGCTGGACTAATGAAAGCTTTTCATTTGCTTGCTTTAACTGTGTCTGAAGTTCGGTGTTTTCCCTCTTAATACTACAACTAGAGGTTTCGACGTTTTTAAGCCGATCCTCTAGCTCCTGCACTGTATTTGAAAGCTGTTGATTAGAGGTGTGCAAATGGCTCAGTGATGACGCACTGTGGCTCTGCTTTTCCTGCTGCAGTTCTAGCTCTTTATGAAGATCAATATTTTCAGATTCAACTTTCACCAGTTTTTTCTTTTCACTTTCTAATTCCTCTTTCAGCTGCCCAAAGCTTGCCTCGGCATCGCTCTGCTGTTTAGACAGCTGATCCTTCATCAATAACAGGTGCTGAAATACAAGCGTTTCACAATTATATTTTTAACTAGGAAGATAAAAGGTCAATTATACGGGACGTTTTTTTCTTGTTACTAATGCTTTAAACAGTTTTATAGGAGCAATAGCAATGTCCTACGTGTTAAAAAAACAAAACAATCAGTTCTGTAGTATTAGATCAGCGGTGCGCAAAACGGGGGGGGGGGGGGGGAACGCAAGATTATTCAGGGGGGTCGAGGTCGGTTGCAGAGGCACCAAGCTCTTCCCCCAAGGCGTGAGGCCTCTGCAACTTCACTTACCTTCTCTTCGGCGATGTGTCGCTATGGCAACGCGGCGGCAAATGATGCTGTGGGGTCACGTGACCCCGTGGCGTCATTTGAAGCCGGGAGCCAAAGAGAAGATAAGTGAGGGGGGGGGGGGGGGGGGGGGGGCGAGGGGGGGGGGGGCGAGGGGAAAAGATTGTGCACCGCTGTATTAGATAATACTTCTTACAATTTTTTTTTTTTAACTCTTAATGCCATTTTTAACGAGTTGTAATATACGGAGTCTTTGATTTCTATAGCAGGTTTTAACACCGCTCCCCAGCAATGCAAGAACTTTGCAACACTTTCCTGTTTGTTATAATTTGTTGCCAATATTCCCAGCAGTTTGAGCTGCAAACTGTAACAATATATTATGTTACCTTAATAATATAAAGATACATTGTAGCTGCTGAGTTACACTGACTGAAGGATTGATTGAAACGAAAAGGCGGCCATTTAGTGAACCTTGGGAAGCAGGATCTTTGCTGATCGATCACAGGAGAACAAATCAATCGTCAGCTTAGGTAATTAGTTTTCAATAAAGGTAATTAAAGGCTGCATATATTAAAAAAATGTTTTATATATATATATATATAAATTTAAGTTTGGCGCCGATTGCCTCTTTAAGGAAGTCTTGTGAATGCAGAAGTTTATCAAGAGCAACATTGTTCCTTGAAGGAGCGCAATCAACATCTTTACAGAGGGAAATATAGTGGTTTTCTTTCGAAATAAAAATATGAAGATGCATTTGCGGGGCTTGCCGACCTTGCATTAACTACTACTTTTATGGGGGTTCGCTCATGTGTATTTCAAGGGATGGGGCAGTTGTCTAGTTTAGTTTAAAAAAAGAAAAAGAAGGGGGGTTCAAGCGTGTCATTCATCCTATTAAAAACGTTCCTTGTCCACTTCCACCCTAGACAGAAACGCCCCATTAATGCTAGCCTAACCACACCAGCTCCTAGATAAAGGCCCCCCGAACGTTACCTTACGCTTTCCTTACCTGCATGGCTTCTTGGTTCTGCTTATCAAGCTCTTCTAGTTCAGCTGACAGGGTGCGGTTCTCACTGGTGCTGTGTGTCAGTTTGCGCTCGCTCTCTTCAAGCTCTTTTCTGTACTGTTCCAAGGAGATAATCGAGTCGCTTGCAGCCGACTGAAAGCGCTCCAACTCCGTTTGTAGTTCTTTCTTAAATTAATAAATAAAAAATATAGGTTCTTAATTCAAGATCGTGGTCAAATTAATTTCACAGATTTGGGGAAAATATTTTATAACATCTTCTGCCAAAGCATAATAGCCATAAAAATCCCAGAAATCTCTAATGGGAAACAAAACACCTACAATTAATGACAGAGCAAGCCTAAGAGTGCTTTCATTTCTTGTGATCTGGGTGATATAGATTTATACACACCGGTTTTGTCCGATTTATAAGGCAATTTTTATAAATAAAGTTAAGTTGAAAAGAAGAATACTCTATTTATAAATCGGGCCCGCCCACTTTGCAAGCCAATCAGCAGCTGGATGTATGCGGTAGGAGGGCAAAACAGAGTAGCTACACCTTGGGGGCCTGAAGCAGCCATGCTGATTGTGGAAGGAAGCTCAAACCAAGAGACAGAGACAGGGAGAGAGAGAGAGAGAGAGAGAGACAAACACACACACACACACACACAGAGACAGACACAGGCAAAGAGACAGTGTGTGTTCGTCTTTCCCGCTGCTTCTAAAATTAGAGGGTCACCTTATTTTCGGGATCGCCCTATAAATTGGGCATATACAGTATTATCTCAATATGAACCAAGCACACGCAGGTACTTTAAATAAAGTGATTTATTTATTTCAGTACATCAACCTTCCTGTCCTATTAGAGAGCGTTCTCTATATAAAAATTGGACAGGCACGCCAAGTTCCACACGGTGACATTTATTCTCGATGTTTCGGCTCCCAGTCGAGAATACATTTCCCTTTATGGAAATAGGGGTGCCTGCTGTATTTTTGCCTATTTGCGAGCGAGATGGAGAGATCACTTTTGTGTGATTTGTGGGGTGGATAGTTGAACTACTATAATCTAAAAATACCTTCTCTGTTTCTAGTCGTCGCTTTCCTTCTTGAAGAGACTGCAGGTTACTTTCCAGCCCCACTAAGTGCTTGTTCTCTGCTTGCACATTCCCATCATGCTGCAAAACACAATCTACATCTCAATTCCACATCTGAGCAATGCTTAACACATTTCAAAGCAAGCGTTAAGGAAACAGAAAGTTACCTGGTTTGAACGGCTTATTCCTTTCTCTGCATCTGAAATACACAGATATCAAATGCTACAGATGCCAAACTCGTTTGTACAATTGTTACTTTAACAGATAAGTAGAACTACACCTTAACCCTTTCCCTTACAAACCAGTTTGCAGCATGGACAGATTTGGAAACAGAATGCCGTCCCAGGTAAATACAAATTTGTTTACTATTGCAAATGTTAAAATCCCCTCACCTTTTCTTTTATTATTTCCCCCCCCCACCCCGCCGCCAATTCCTGAACTGTCATTAATCGCATACGCTGTACAAATGTCTTTGAACACTTTTTTTTTTTAATACAACAAAGTAAGTAATTGATAATACCAAATATAGACTTTTTTGTCTTTTTTGCAACAATCCCAGGTGCTGCGGTTTCTTTTCCCTATGCACTTAGCACTCCGCTAGATATATATAGATATATATGCGTGTTTCTACGCTTCTACATTAAATATTTACACGTAGTGCTAGTGTTCTATAGAATTCTTATGTAATGGTTATTTTGCAAAACCCAATCAAAGTTAATCACAAAATAATTCATTTGTGAAATAGTGCTGCACTCTCTGCCTTTTAATGCAAAGATATCGGTAAATGATACAATAACATTCATACAGAACGGGCCCTCACCAGACAATGCTTCTTGTAGTCTCAGGACATCTTCTTGTAAAGCGGTTACTTGAGCTGAACTGTCCTGATTCTGTAAAGAAATCTGCAACTCGGCAACCTCAGATTTCAGTCTTATACAATCATGTGTCATTTGATTTCTTTCATCCACTGCAAGCTGTTTTTCCTTTAGTATGCCAACGTTCTCCTCCTCAGCAGAAGATATCGCCATGCTCATGTCTTCTAGTTCATCTTGCAAGTTCTGTATGCTTTGTATGTTTGCAGCCTTCTCACTTTCCAGTGCTTGAATGGTCTTTTGCAACTCAAACACTTTGGATTGATCAACTACACCACTAGATCTGCTACCTAAAGACAAAATACTGTAACTAAAGAGCAATAAACGAATACAGACGCCGATGAATGAAATTATTTTCATAGCAAATATACATGGTAAGAAACAGGCAGCGAGTTATTAAAAAGATGTGTGTAAACACATACATACGTGTGTGTGTGTGTACACACACGTGAGTGGGTGGGTGTGAGTGGGTGTTCCATGCATCCTTTTCCATTTTCAATAAATGGATTTATATGAAAATTCATATTTCAGGTGTTATTTTTTGTAACAAAGGGACAGGGAAATAATTAACAAATGGTGTCACAACAGAATATATCTAGATATAAATCTGGAGACACACCAATCTAAAAAAAGGATTATCTAAAACTAGGTGCATAGTATTTCACAAAAAAAAAAAAAAAAAAAAAAAAAAGATTGTTATCGGAAAAACAAAAGATTATAAAAGCCCCTTACCCGGCTGTAATTGCTCTTCCAGCTCTTCAATTCTCTCCTCGTATTCCCCCAGCTCCTCTCTGTGCCGCCTGGTGATCTCTGCTAACTTCTGCCGATGTGCATCTTGCAACACGGAAAACTCATGCTGATGCTCATCTATTTCCCGGCTTAATTTCTGCTTCAGCTCCTACAACAAAATAGGAGGCAAATGGGCACAATTACCTTTTCTGGGGTGCTGGCAAATAACATTTTGCAGTAATTACCAGGTACAGACCTCAGTCAAAACAAAAGAGTAAAAAATAATAAGTGCAATATAAGCGCTAGTGTAAACAGAATAATACAGTGTTATAAACAGTACATATAGTGGAACAAAACCTGTGATACAGTTAATGAAGGTAGTCCTTGAGCTGCCTGGGAGGGTAGATCCGGTATCTTCCAACCGGATGAGAAGATTTGTGTGGAGTAGCCTCCTATGGCGCTTAGGATGTGGAATGGAATCTTCTGTGGTGTTTCTTCTAACAGGGATACATATAGTTAACTATATACATGTTTATGTCAATTGAGGTTACAATTGTTTTAACCAATAAATGCTCTGTATATCTTGCCCATATGGTCATTATGCCCCAAGATAATAAACTATTGGGTGTTTTTGTTTGCTTTTGTCACCTTCTCTGAGGTATTCCGTTAGAAGAAACAGCACAGAAGATTCCATTCCATTCCACATCCTAAGCGCCATAGGAGGCTACTCCACACAAAACAAAAGAGTACATGAAAGAAACGCTCCAGTTTCCCCGGTAACACACAGACCGCAGTGTGTGGTTACTACGTGTCCATGGATAAGGTCTTACAGGCAGGCGCCTACAGAACTGCAGTACATTAGTACAGAAAAGTTATCGTCTTAATCCAAATTCAATTAAACCAGCTATGAAATCTTGAGCAGGTTCAAACCCCAGCAAGGTCTTATCAACGGGTTATTCTTCTCAGGTATGTTAAATGAAAACAAATTAGAATATTGTTAAACGACGACAGAATTATAAGATGCAAATCCCTTTGGACAAACCAAATTCTGAAGCACACTATTAATGTTGGTATCACAAGACGATCTTTGGAGACTTCTTGCGCTTTAAATGAATTGCCAGCTGAGTAGATTAAATATATGTAGGTTACAGTACCTTAACAGTATTTTGTAACATACAAATCTCATTCGGATCAGATTTCTGTGGTCCCTTGAACTTTGGGTGCCTGGAGAAAAAAAAAAAAAAAAAAAAAGAAGAAGGGGAAGAACAGTACGTTTTAGCTGCGGCTTTAAACAATGAATGGATTTATATTAATGGTGGAAAAAAAGTAAAAGATTCAGCAGCAGTGTGTAAAGGAGTATTAAGTAACCAGTTTTGCTTTATATCAAATTGCTTTATCTGTAGACGTCCAAAATTATTGCTATTTATCTAATATCTTTTAAAAATACTACAGATTGTGGTCCAAATGTACAAAATTCTGTACATTTTTTTTTCACATAACCGGATTAATATAATGATCACCAACAGGATGTTGGATGTAACAATCTTCAACAAGTCCATAAAGCGCAACATCCCACCTCAGCCATCTGCTTCCAACGGACCACTTCAGCTTCAAGTCTTGACACGTCATTAGACAATGTGTTTATTTCTTGTTGGGACCAGATAACATCTCCAAAGTCCATGTCATCTTCCTGGAAAGCGGACACGTGAGATCGGACGCCAGGCATAAAGGAAGTAGAGGTAGTGGTTTGTAGGGAGACACCGGCTAATTGTGCTGACTGGGATGCTGTCTGCAGCTTCTGCATTTGATCCTGAAGTGCATTCTGCCGGGCTTTGAGGTGGCTGATTTCCACCTGTACGTAAAGAGAAAAAAAAAATGTTTTACTACAGATATATGTATGTGGCACTAAAGTCAGTCAGTACATGTTATTGCAATTAACGAGATCCGTACCATGCTGAAAATCTAAAATAGATTTCCCTAAACTGCTGTTGTAGCAGATTTAACCCATTACGAATGGCATAGTGCTGTGAAACTAAACATCTCTCCGTGGTAATGAATCTGTTAACTTAAGTCCCACTTGCAGAATGTTTTTCAAAACCAATGCTAGTGTTTAGCATGCAACAACATCCAAGTACTGTCTGCAAATATTAATGCAGTGATTAAAGATGCAAAGTTTTAAATGTTCAGTGTTTATTAAACCTGCCGATAACATTTCAACACACCGCCATTAACTTGTCAAGGTTCTGATAGGACTGTAACTTTACACACAGTTTGATACTCTGTAATAGCGAGGTTATGAATGGTTATGCATCACTGTACCTCTTTTTGTTGCAGCTGATTCCTGTAATCCAGGGACTGCTGCTTCACCTGAAGCTCTGCTGCCTCAAGTCTTTCTTCCAGTTCAGTACATCGTTTTTTCAGTCTCTCATTCTGGTCAATTAAGGAAAACGGTATTAGTCATACCTCGTACTGTCTAGAACAGCGATAGCTAGATGCAGTTAACTGCAATTCGACTTAAACCATATAAATACTTACCTCTGACCTCTGCATGGACTGGCCACTTTCCATGTCCCTGAGCTTGGCGTTAGACACGTGCAGTTCTGTGTTAACATCTGAAGCACAAAATATTCAGCAATTTTGAGAACACAGGACATTTAACGAATGTAAACAAAAAGCTGCAACTACATTCCTATTTGCTCTTTTGAGGTAATTATGTTCAGTATTCATCACCTAAAGTGTCTCGTAATTCAAATTATTGGAATAGTAAAGATCAACTTAAAATATATATCACTATGATATTATTCCTTGGGACATAACTTTTGGAATGTATAAAGCCATTCTATTTATTTCCTGGAAAAACTAAAACCACAGGGTAAAATGAAAGCCACTGAAACAAAGAACTATATATTTTTAGACATATGTAGCCACTGCTACAAATATATGTATACTGTGGACAATACAGGATTAATCTGCTCCACCTTCCACATGGTGCGATAAGGAATAAGAGACATTGTCCTTGATCTACCTGGCAACACATGACAGGGGGTATTGGATTGAATAAGAAGATGGATGGAACCTGGAGACCAACCATCAGTCTGAGAGACAGAGAGTGTGACAGTCTTAGGTGTGTAATATAGTGCGTGCGCAACCGTGCGCGCGTCAATTACATCTGGCTGTGTGAGGCGGACGTTGATACAGTCAGACGCGCGCATGGCTGTGAGCGGTGGCGCGGCAGATCACAGCAAATACATGAAAATTTATATTTTTGCGCTGCTGCCGCGCCACGTGACACTGCCAAGCCAATCACAGCGCGGCTGGGATAGGCTTGGGGGGGGAGGGGTTCCCGGGGGCAGGGCAAGTTCTGCATCTTCAGGTGTAAAGGTCTGTGGTAGTCAGTCCCAGAAATGACAGGTGTAAAGGTCTGTGGTAGTCAGTCCCAGAAATGACAGGTGTAAAGGTCTGTGGTAGTCAGTCCCAGAAATGACAGGTGTAAAGGTCTGTGGTAGTCAGTCCCAGACATGACAGGTGTAAAGGTCTGTGGTAGTCAGTCCCGGACATGACAGGTGTAAAGGTCTGTGGTAGTCAGTCCCAGACATGACAGGTGGGATGTGAGAAAGGAGGAGACAAAAGAAAGAAAAATACATCTGATAGAATGTGAGACGCACAGTGAGCAGGTCTCTGCCGCCGGGATTCACTGACCGCCGACGCAGCTTGATTAATCTACCCCTCAGAGGGAGGGGGGGGGGCAGGAGGCCTCCAAGGGGAGGAAGGGGGTGGTAGGAATCACTGAGGGAGAAAGGGGGAGAAGAGGTTGGTAAAGAGGAGTGGGACTGGTATTGATGTGTCTAAGAGGTTGGATGCAGGTTGAGCTTGTGGTTGTGTGAGAAGCCGGGTGTGACATCATAGCCACGCCCACCTTTCGTTCACAGCACAGACCTGTGCTTCACGTGCACGAGCATTAGCACATGCGCGGCAACTATAAAACAAACCTTAGGCTGGGTCAGTGCACGCGCACAAACGTGCGAGGGGCTTCATGCTTTGCTCGAGCGATGTGTGCCCTGTAGTTGGACGCGACAAGGGGGGCGTGGCATCACGGAGATGATTCGCCCTCATTGGGCGAACTGCTCACGTGACCCGGCCGTCGCACGAGGAACGAGCCCACAACAAGAGATCCTAATACTTACCGGGCTGTTAAAGCGCAACCGGATAACAGAAAGCCAGGAGGCCCTTTACCGCAACTTTCGAATATCTTTTGTGTATTACACACAGACACATCTCACAAATGTATCACCGTTAACAGGTCTGCAACGTGACTACACGTCATTTTCAGATAAGAGCTCCAACACAGTTCTGGCAATAATCAAGGTCTAAGTGGCTTTCACACTATGACCAACATAAGGGGCAATAGTGCAGCATCCTCAGTGTGTGTGCGTATATGTGTATATGTGTCAAAGGCTTCAAGGCAGAATGAATATGCACAGACACTCTATACAACACCATGAAGCAGGAAGATACTGCTCACCAGTGGGACATCATTTCTCACAACCAGATCATTCCATAAATGATTTAAAAATCAAAACCCTCAATGGAATATTCAAACGCACCCAAGTATGGAAAACATGTGAACTCAGAATGATAAGACTGACACCAAAACAAGAGGACTTAATGCGGATATGGGGTTTCTCACATACTTTCACAATTGTTTGTAATTATCATGCCTGCCTCTGCCAATGTTCTTATCCACACATTTCCCCCCTCTCCCCACAGCATCCCCTTCCCCCTCCATGCTGTTCCTTGTTACCGTTTAATTACCCTAACAATGTCTTCAGACATCCATTCTCATCCCACCTTACCGACATCACTTTTTTTCTGCTTTCCAAAGCTCTGTTTTAGGCCAGGTCCCCGCTGGCTACTGCAGCGCCTGCTGCGGAGGACGCTGCAGGGACAAGAGCTGCCCCACAATGGGGCAGGGCCGCTGCGAGGGGGGGCTGCCGCTCCGACAGTTTCACCTGCTCTCAAGAAAATTGAGATCAGGAGTCGCGACGGAGCGCTAGGCCATGCCCACCGGCAGTTCAGCCAATGAGGGCGAACCTGCCGGGTGACGTCACGGCCGTGCCCCCCATCAAGCCCCCCCCCCTCTTTTTCCCCCTGCAGCTCTCTGCAGGGCTGCAGCCTTAGCCATAGATTCCTTTGTAAACCAGTATATGCTGACCTGAGGAAGAGAAAACTCTTGAAAGCTTGTCCTATGACAAATTGTTAGGCCAAATAAAAAAGGTTGCACCTAATACTTAAGTACATATACACATGCATGCATACACAAATATATATATATATATATATATATATATAATGTGTTAAGTATAGAGAGAGTTTTCTTTAAGAGTAAGGGCCACCGGATTAAGATTGCCCAGGGGTCATCAAGCACAGGTTTATACCCAAGCGTTGTCTGGTTTTATACGAGGGGTCCAATTATGGGGTACTAAGGGAGGAAGGACTCAGGCCCTGCAACAGCCCATATAGACTCTGGAAATAAAGGGGTTACATAAAAAACAATTGCCAATTTCAAAAGAAAAAGGAACAGCAAATACACATCACTAATGTTGAAGAACTGTTTAGTATTTTAAATCAACAAATGCAGGAATACATTTTATGTTTAAACTTTTCTAAATGTCAAATGGCAATTGCCACTATTTACTTTCACACAATTACAAAAACATACATTTCAAATAGAACAGCATGACAAATAGACAGCAAGAGAAACAATTCTGAACACATGGCGTCACGAAGGATGATTGGATGGGAGTCCAGCTAGAAGTCAAGTCTCAGAGATCTACGACAATGCGAACAGCACTTTAGTAATAATGTTATTACTAATATTATTAAATATGTTACACATGGATGCAGATCCTCCGAAAACTTGTCTTACTTAGAAAGAACGGATTTACAGACTGTATGGTATTATACGATCAGATCATTTCAAAGAAGAATGTAAGCTGCTGCTTTTCAGTAATTGTAGTGACAATTACATTTGTACCAATACATTTGAACACAATGCATACAAAAAGCCCAATTATTCACAATGGTCGAGTCAGGCATTCGCGTGACATGACAGCAATCGAGATACCAAATTACACCACAATAAGTTTAGCTAGTATACTAATGTGGTTATATAATGCCTGTTGTGCAGTGAAGTTCTGAGGTTCTCTCTATTTATTTGAGCACCATGATCAGCGCACGGTGCACCTCTCAGTAGGATTCTGGAGGGGTTATTTATCAAGCTCTGTTATTGGGTAACACACCCAGACAAAACATCAACTCCTGTCCAAGACAATGGGAGTTGTCACCCATAAAAGAGCTGGACTAATCTCAGGGTAGGTGTTTCATCTTGTAGGAAATACAACACTCCAAAGCTCATTTCGAACCCTGCACGGACACGACAATCCTTTGATTACCTGATTTAACCACAGTTTCCTATGTGAAGTGACCTTAGTCCTTCAGATGTTTGCTCATACCTGTGGGCTCTGTGTGTAATCTCTCTGACTTCATTTACTACCACATGCCAATGTTTATTTTTTTTTTTTTAAGGATTCTTGTGATATTGTGCCATTGTAGGTTCCAATTACTCTAATTGGGCATTTTCCTGTTGATAGCTTTATTCTGACCCAACAAGCTTTCTCTGGGTCTCCATTTAGTTTTGTGTTGGGCATTCCTCAGTCAAATCCTACTGTATCCACCATCTAAAAAATTTCAGAGCTTGTGTATTAACTTAATTTCATCTGAATAAAGATCACTAAACCTTCGGTGAGGTCACAGTGGATTATTCAGGAAGAGGTTTTACTAGAAGGACGCACCTGCACAGATAGAGTATTTTATAAATAGGTGTCACACTCACACAGGTTTTTTTTTTAAATAGTTTAGTGCATATATTCTTAGTTTTTTCCTTTAATGGTTTATTATTAGTGTAACCCCCCCCCCCCCCGCCTAAAGGGTTACGAATATGGCTAGCATGTACTGCGCCCCACCCTGTGTTGTCATAGGATCAACACATCATGGAGAGTATATAAGGGGAGGGGTAAGTTCGAGAAGGTTAAGTTCCAGGAGGACAAGGAGTAGAGGAGCCTCGGGGAGAGTGGATAAGTAATGTTGATAAAGTAATAGCATAGACCAGGGCCCCCTGTTTATGATGTTGTAGATGGGGATAGTACCCTTCAGGCCAGGATCCCATAAAAAGATTAAGGGAGTCCAATATAAGCTTAGATTGAAAGCTCTCCGGGGCAGAGATTTCCTTTCCCATTTTATTTGTTACACTTGTATTATAATTCCCTCTTTTATAAAGCGCTGCGTACACTGGTGACGCTTTATAAAGATACACAAAGTGAAACCAAGTGACAGCCACGTAACAAACCAGTGACAGGTCTGCAAAACAAAGCTGGTTATAGAGCGGAGCCCGCGCCGCTGTATAACGCGCAGGTTCTCACCTCCGACCTCCTCCGTGCCTTCCAGCAGCATATCCTTGGTGAAGGTGGAGATCTGCCCGGTGATGGATGACAGGCTGCCCCCCACCTGCCCCAGAGACTGGCCCAGGCCGGAGCCCAGGCCCCCGAACCAGGAGGCCATGGCTGAGGGAAGAGGGGGGAGGACGCCGCGGCCCTGAGGGTGAGATGCAGGACAAGGCCTCACGCCGGCAGTCTCCTACTTCCAACCCGGGCTTCAGAGCAGCAAGCCGGGCGAGGTTGCTAGGAGTCCGAGGCCTCAGCTGCGCCGGTAACTGCACAAGGTAACTCCCGCTGTCCCGCGCCGCTCAGCATGGCCTCCTCCCCCAGCACCGGGGAACCTACGGCTGCTCAACCTCTACAGACCCGTCCCGTCTCAGCCAACTCCACGGCAGCCATGACAGGAGCTCTGTGCGTCTCTGTGACCGTGCCAGAGCGACGTGTCCATGGCGCGGTGCATGCCGGGATACTGGAGGACCTTCAGAGGAGGGGGCGGAGTATGGAGGCATCACGTGGCACGATTAAAGTCCCTCCACGTGTCCCGGGAACATACAGCTGTCCGTGGCAGGGGCGCGTAGGCTTGTGTCCCAACTCCTTCTCATGGTAACAGTCTGATATTGTGCTCCCAGCCTTTAACACAAGTCCCATCAACCTATACCCAGGCGCTACTGTACTATTACAGACTGGGACTGATTGCAGGGGCACATATTATTATTATACATTCCTATCAGGGGTCCTGTGTAATACATCTCTGATATTTATTACACTTTAATCAGTGCATAATTATATAAAAAAATATATCCATACAACTGTATATTTCACGATACTATCTGAAAGCACTCTACCCCCCCCCCCCCCCCCCCCCCCCCCCCCCCCCCCCCCCTTTTTTTTGTACCCATTAATTTTGAAAAAGTGAATAAAAGTTTTAAAATATATGTAGCCAGCTCCCCGGTTTCCCCTTTCTCCCTCACTCACCCTCGTTCAGGTAGGGGAGGCTGCAGGGGGCGAGTGCGTCGCCAGGGGCTCCCGGCAACATCAGCAACAGGGCGTCGACATCTTGCAGGAGTTCGCCCATGCGCAGTGTAGTCGCGTGTGTGCAGTACAGTGCCGTCGGCCATGTTAGGGTTGGCGCATGTTCACATATGCGCAGGGAGTACCGAAGGACCCGCGGCAGCCATTACAGCAGCGCAGGGCCTTCCCGATATCGCGCCTGCGCAGACACAAGTAGCGGCGGCCATTACATAGATGTGCAGGCACAGGGCGACTCGCGCATGCGCAGTAGACATAGCACACGCGGCCCCAATGAGAAAGAGAGCTATAAGGGACTACAATTCCCAGCAGCCACCGGGACTGGAGCTCAGATGAGGCCACAGCAGCCAATAGGGCTTGTAAGATTCGCCTGCTGGAGAAAGATACATTGTTGTGCACAGACCATGCTAGTCAGTAGGAACTGGGAAACAGAGAGGGGTGTGTTTGTGCAGGGAGGAAAGTAGCCCCCTGCACTAGGCCAGAAGTCTCCCCTTAGGCCCTACTCATCCTCAGCTTGTGGCTGCTACAGGGATGCCCCCCTAGGATAGGGACAGAGTCCTGTAGAGCAGCTTAAGTGAGGGTCACAGCCAGGAAGCATGGAATTCCTGCCCTCTACTGTGTTGGTGAATTATCCTCTGCCGTAGCAGAGGCAGAGACTGTCTAAAGGTGAATCATCCTCTGCAGTGTCAGAGGCAGAGACATTTCAAGGTGGATCACTCCGTGCAGGAGCAACACGGGATTGTCCTTCAGGAAAGGAATCTCAAGTACAGAGCATCTGCGTGCCCAGGTGTGGACACACCTGGCAGGTAAGTCAAGTCACCAAGTGCACCAACCTCATCATCTTAGTGGGCAGCGCTGTCCCACACTTGGGTGAGAGGGGGACACTTGGGACTTTGATATATGGTGTGGGTTACAGGCCCATGAGGCCAGTGTTACAGGGTGACACTAAGGTTGCTGTTGATGTATGCTGTATTGTGTTTATCTGCCCATATAGTAAACCTGTTTTATATATACACCTTTGGTGTATGTGGTTAATGTATGTGGGTCCTGTGTTAGGGGTCATTCTACCCTTAGAATCCTACACAGGTGGAGGCGCTGTTTATGTAAGATCGTTCCAGAGGATACACCCCAGGCGCTCACTGGCGGAGGTTCAGGCCTCCTGTGAACCTGACAGGTAAAAGCACCACACACCTGGTAATACATATAGATTCCCCTCACATGCACTCTATCTGCGATTGGGGGGTGAGTTCGGGGGAGAGAACTGATAGTATATATTTATATATATTATATATATATATATATATATATTATATATTTATATATATATATTATATATATTAATAGATTATCCCTACAATTTTGGTTGACCCACACAACAAAATAAATTTAAGGCCGTGAACTATGAATTTAAGAGCTTACAAGCCCCTTATAAATGAAGAAATATTCTTTAAGCATTTTAATATGCTTAATATATACTGTATTTATGGTAGTAGTAGAAAGACAATTATATTTTTCTTTAAACTAAAATGGAAATTTGCATATATAAAAAGTGATCCTTTATTTGAAGCTGTTGAATGTATGATTCCATCGTGTAATTACATGTGCATCATTTTATTATCTATATTATCAATGAACATTGAATAGCAAATGAGAAGCATTAGTAATGCTAAAGGACTACATGGGCAGCGGGGAAAAAATAAAAACCACAATTTATACACATCCATGTTTTCACAGCAGGTTGTTTCAAGTAGCAGCACTTCCTTGGATGAAGTTCCACACAAATCTAATATTGGACTGAGCTTACATTGTAGCAGTTATACAATACCAACTCCAGTGATTGTCCAAATGATTTTAGACTTCATACAGGCATACCCCGCATTAACGTATGCATATATACATACCCCGCATTAACGCACGAAATGGGACCGGAGCATCTATGTAAAGCGAAAAAGTACTTAAAGGGAAGCACTACCTTTTCCCCACTTATCGATGCATGTACTGTACGGTAATTGTCATATACGTGTATAACTGATGTAAATAAGGCATGTGTAACAGGCTCTATAGTCTCCCCGCTTGCGTACAGATTCGGTGCCGGTAGGCAGTTCAAATTTGCTGTTCAGGACGTGCTGACAGGCGCATGCGTGAGCTGCCGTTTGACTATTGGGCGATATGTACTTACTCGCGAGTGTACTTAAAGTGAGTGTCCTTAAACTGGGGTATGCCTGTATTAAGCACCTGACTGACAGTGATACAGTACAATCTGCTAATTTCATATAAACAATGGTGCAAAAAAAAAAGGGGAACCCTAACTTCCTTTAAAGCTGCAGTTCAGTCTTTATTTTTTTTTTTTACTTCAATAGTGTCATGTGGGCAATCTCTAATTACCTAAATAACTGCATAGCTGCCGGTCAATTCGTTCTCCGTCTATTGATCGGCAAAGTTTGGCGACATCTTTAAATATGGGGAATGTAAATCGTTGCTATAGGAACAAGCATGCTTGTTAAAATAGAATACAAGAAAATTGGTCTTTCAAAGTTGTTTTTTTTAAAAACAGAAAATGCTAAAAGTATTTTTTCTTACTACAGAACTGATTTATTTAAATAAACACACATGCAGGATATTGCCTGAACTGCAGCTTTAAATTGTAGAATAAAACCAAAAGGAGGTTTTATTATTTTACATTCTGTTCTCCAAGGTGACCCACTCCCCAAAACAGAGGCTCAATACAGTATCCAAGTGTAAACCGAGAGCTAGTTGAAGACCTGTATGGCTATGCAAATCATTAATTTGACACTACTAGAGAAAATATTTTGAATTTGTGATTAATTGGTTGTATTGTTCTAACCACAGCCAGCAGTTTACACTGAATGTATTCTTGCTCCCTCAGGACATCTAGGTACAAAATTAACATATTACAAGGATGCATTTAAACATCACAAATTAGCCCTGGTCCGAAAAAGTGTGTCTCCTTGTATAAAACATGAAGACTGAAAGAAAGAAAAAAAAACAGAAATATCAAATAAAAAGTATTTGATAGTTTTATTTGAATAACCTTTGGATAGCAAATCTGTAATAACTCCCTGGTACACAATCGCACACACATTACAGGATACAGTGTCTTTTGTTGCTCATTTTAATATCCCTTCAGATCACTAGCATCCAGTACTACGGAGGCAGTCATACAATGTACCAGGCATACAACCATTGACTTTGTTCTGAATCGCCAGGGTTCCAAACAGTCTGTATACATATCACTGCATATTTAAACATGGGGACTGGTGGAATTTAGAAAGTTTTCTGCTATAAAAACAAACAGGTGTACATTATCTAAAAAAAAAGTCTCAATAATACATTTATTGGACCATAGTGCGGAAGAATGTGTCCTCTCAGCAGGTCAGCTGAACTGGTGTAGTTAACCTCCTTTCAAAGCTGGAGAGGCCTGCATCAGATGGCTGTGCAAAGACATTCATTTTCCCAGTACATAAACAGACTATAAAGATCCTTGTGTGCACCGACAGGGAGTAAACTGTAGTAACCCAACAGGATACAGAAACTTGATTATCTACATACATCACACAAAAAAAAACAAGTTACTGTATGTGGCAATATCAATCTGGTGACAACTGTACACGTGTAGGCAGTAATACCTGTACAAATGAGGAGGTTCCTGAGCTGTTAACATCTTATCAGCAGTCTCACTAAGAGCTTGGAAGCTGCATGCGCTTTTGCATTTCGGAAAGTGAAAGAGTTTGGGATTTGAGAACAGCACAAAGCATAGCTTGCCTTTTAAAATAGCAATCTTAAAAAGACAAGAATTCATAAACCATTTGAATAAACAACGTTGGAATTGGATATTACTCATTGGATAAGCAGACAAAAAAAAAACACCCTAATCCCGGCTTTTTATATTCTACATTTCCACAAGCTATAGCTCATGCAAATGATGTACAGAATAGTCAAACTTAAATATAATTGTGAAATCCCTTGTTTTTTATTCCTTTTTTGGTGGGGGGGGGGGGGGGGGGGGCGCAGAGGACAAGTGTCCTTTTTAGAGATTGACAAAACAGGCAGGAAGCTGCCAAGTAGCAATCAGAAACAGGTCACCATTACCAATTTGCTTACTGGCTGCTTCCTGCCAGAAATGCCTGTATGGTGCTCCTGGGAGTAGGACAGCATTGCTTCTGCTCATCAGGAGACCCTCCCTAATCAAACAATGTTTCAAATCATAATTAAAATAAAGAATCGCTTGCTGAAACACCTTAGAGAAGGGCAAAATGGTCAACAGAATGCAAACCCGCCGCCCGTTGGCCAGTTCCTCTCATTCGCAGATCATGCTCAAAAAGCAGATTCGTTTTTTCCTATTGTTACTTAAAATCCAGCCAACTGAATTGTGATGGGAGGACTATATAAAATGTACAAGAAGTTCCACGGATTCGGGAGTTAAGTTGAATCTGTTGAAGGATTCTTTAAAAATCTGTGTGGCCCCCCCTCCCCTCTGCCTTCCCTCTCTGAAGGCTTCCCCCCCCTTTTCTACGGACAACGGCGGTTGTCCTTCCCCCCCCCCCCCCCCCGAAAAAAAACCTGTGGATTGGAAAATGTTAGGCGTTATAGAACAATACCAATGCATGTTTAACTGAATGCCTAATAAAATTGTTTTGAAAAAAAAAAAAAATCTGTGTGGCCGAGACCCAAAGACGATTTTCTGAAGAACGCTGGCGGCCCTTCTAACGAAGTTACGCGACGGCGGATTTCATTCCACGCATAAGATATGACCGGGAAACGCCTCTGAACAGACACAGGATCACCCATCTCTCCTTACAGTGCAGTCTAACATACTGAAGCTACAGGCCTATAATTTACTAAACAGTGCTCTCCTATAAGACACCTTGCTAACTTATGTTAATGAGACAGGGCGGTGCCTCCTCAACACAGAAGTAGCCTTATAGTATAGCATCATTTAGTAAATATGGGCCACAGCATAGAGCTTTTGAAATATATGGCGACAGTGGCACTGAGAAAAAATACTGCCATTTTCCAGCAGTTCTTAATGCTGGACATTAGTAAGAGGTCCCAAATACATTAACACCATGTGCAAATGAGAAAAATTGGGTAGAGCAAATGGAAATGGAGTGAGAATTTATATACAAATCTCCTTATAGAATCTAAATGTAATAGAAAGCATGTTTGGTAGTGTTGGTTAATCCCTCACTGTAATGCATGGCTAGCCTATCTAGCAGTGAAGGTACATTTGTACATTATTAGAACACATTTCTTCACATCAGCACTGCTCTTTCACAAAGGTAAATTCTCCACTCAGCAACCAGAATAATACAAAGGGGGGAAATTAAGCCACAGCAAGCGTTTTGTTTAAGTGTTCTTCAGCCTTTCAGCCGTTTATGATTCAAGATAAAAATCGTGACTGTACGGCCACATTACTTAAATCTTTTTAAAGCGTAGAGGAAAGGCAACTGCTGCATTAACACATTCAGTTTACCCACTTACATATTTTATGGTAATTACCCCTGGCATTAATCACTAATACAGTAGCAATTAAATGTAACAGCAACAAGTGTGCAAACTTGTGAATGTGAGCATGTTCAAATCAAGCAGATTGGGTTAGGTGCTGTTCTCATTCACCCTTTGAGCCGCTTATTGGTTTAGGTTTTATACTTCTGGTAAACTTGAAATGATGATACTATGTAACTACTATATAACTATTGCACCTATTTTTAAACTCTTGCTTAAGTATGCCCGATCTACAAGTATGATCCACTGTGTCATTAAAATAAACTGGTATTCACATCTCCCTGTCCAGAACTTGCTACACATCCACTGCTTCCGCTGGATACCCTGACCGGCTGAGGACACCTTCCTACCAACTACTGCGGCAGCGATCAGAACAAAAACCCTGTGATGTTCAGTGAAAGTGACCGGGACCACCAGCGTTGGGCATCACTGAACATCAGAAGGGAACTTATGGTCAAGACTGCAACCCACGTCACAGCAATGAGCTGCAACGTCATGCAGCCGCGAAATAATACATTTCTGTACAGTTCTGCTTCTCCTACACTGTGCTAAAACACAAAATGCAGTGTTGCATTTTAATTAATACAATCATTTTGGTGCCAGGACACCTAGAAAACACTGCACAGTAGGCCCTGGCAGTGAAGGGGTTATCAGGCCTTATACCACAGCCCTCGTACCTTAGATTTCAGAGAGCTCTCTTTCCATTATTAATACCATGTTGAAGTGTACAAAGTGAAGCTTGGATACATGTTAACAAGATAGCAGCTTGAATAACGCACATGGACAATACCAGCCACACTATGTAAACAGGGTTACAAGCAGCATCAACCCTTTCACTGCCACAGGGGCCAGCGACACATTGCTTTGCAGGCACCTCTGTCAAAGAAAGGGTAAATTAAATGGGTGACCCATCACCTGTCGCAGGCATGGCGGGGAGCAGCCTGACAGACAGTTGTAATGAACCAGAGATGCATTGTGTAACTACCCATTTGTTCCTCATTGTGACAATAACAAAAGGAAAGGTGTAATTGGGATGGGGAGGAGCAAGACTGAAGGCCATTCTGGAAACAAAAACATAAAAACGGACAGCTTTAAAAGACATTCATAAAAAGCATCTGAAAATATACCAAGCAGCAGACATTGGACTCAGTATGTACATTCTCACTACCTGTGCCACAGGACACACAAGGATAGCATAATGTCGAAGGACAGTGCTTGGTTGGTTGGTTGTAGGGATCTCATTTCTTGTCTGCAGTCTTGGAGCCATCGCTACCCGTTTCCAGTGACATATTCATGGCTGCTTTTAACATGTCTTCTTCACTCATGCCCGCATCTGATGGAAAGCCAAGGGATCATACATCAACATTACCCAGGAAAGTAGAAACAAGTTACTACAATCCAAGACAACGGTTTTGGTTCTGTTAAACACAAAAAGTGTTACCTTTCACACCACTCAAAAAACCATCTACATTGATCAAGCGTTAACACTTCTTTTATATATATATATATATATAGATAGAAAAATAAATGTGGAAACTTTTTTCCTCCTAGTCCCTCCGTCACAGTGCACACAAATGGGGAGTTGGCACTTCCTACTTCAGGGTAGGCCCATCCCTCCAACATAAAGAGACCTCAGCACCTTCGTTATAAGTCTGCCCAGGCTGCACAGGTATCCAAATGATTACGTCAGACCAACTACATGCTTCTTTCCATTTCCCTTTCTGCCTCTTCCGGGTGGGGTAGTGCACCATCACGGAGAGACTCGGAGAAGTAATGACATTCTCTTTCCTCTATCGTTCCCCATAACAGTGCACTCAAATGGGCAGGTCCCCAAGTAGTCCCACTAACTAGGGTGAGAGGCACCTGGTATAACTGGATGTAAAATTTTCCTCCCAAATGAAGCCTCTGGAGGGGAGGGGGGGGGGGAAACAAAAAGTCCAACTTATAGGTCCTTATGAACGTATTTGGGTGAGGCCCATGTTCCTGCCTTGCAGATATCTTCAGAAGAGGCTTGTGTTCTGGTGGCCCATGAAGCTCTTGCGGAATGCACATCGATATGCAATGGACACTCCAATTGTTTCACCTCGTAATTATTTCTTGATTCACAGGATACCAGTTTTGGCCAAAATTGTGATACTGTACACATGTCAATTGTATCCTCGTGTAGTCTGAAAGATGGCACTCTGCAAGATAATGCTTGAAGCTAACCAATTCTTCTGGCCAAGGTTATGGCCGTAAGAAACACAGCTTTCAAAGTCAGCCATTTATCGAAAATGTAGTAGTGGCTAAAAAAGGAACATTCACCAACGCTTCAAAGACAATATTCTGATCCTAAGCTGGAATTGGAGGGCGTATTCTGGGCCACAATTTTCCAACCGCCTTCATGAAGCGTTTGACATCCTTCTGAGTGGCATTTCAAAGAATATACCCAGTGCTGATACTTGGATCCTAAAGGGAATTCAAACAAAGATCCTCATATCCTTGTTGCATGAAATACAGACTATTATTGATCTGGCTGTCGCTGAATCCAATGATTGCGACCCACCATTTAAAAGCAGTAACAAAATAAAGTGGCTCTCTCTACAGGCAACTAAACATAAGTGTCAATTTTTACTGCAACATATACACATTAAATATAGTATACAGCCCATGCAGCTACGCAGCTTTGTTAGAGAGGATCCTGTAGTAGATTCTTGATGTGGAATGTTTTCTGGTGCATAATAAAAATAAATAAATAATTTAATAGTCTGAGAATTTTCTTTCCAGGCTGTCAAAGCCAACCGAGCCACATTGAGATGTTTGATTGGGAAGCTAAGGAGGGTCTATCAATATCTTGATCAAATCTACAAACTAGGATCTACTCTGCTTTAAAAAATATGTAGCTATTACTAGAGCTTCCACTTTCGCCACGATTATTTTGGTCAGCACCCTCAGAATCATCGGCAGAGGTGGGAACCCATAAACCGGACAGGATCCATGTCAGTCCCGTGTAATTTCCAAGTTAGACTCCTGGGCTCTGAACCCAGGAACAGAACACTGGTAGTTTCATGTCGCCATGAGAGATTTCTGGCACCTGATCAGAACTTGATCAAAGATCTCCCTCTTTAGAGACCATTCGTCAGGATGAATTTGATGTTGACCCAAGTCCACAGAGGTATTACACGTCCACACAATATAAAATTGCTTCTGAAGTGGGTGTTTCTCTCTGCTCATAACAATCCTATTATCCATCCATGGAGTAGTAGGCACATGTAGAGATTGTGTCAGTGTCTCAATGTGGGTGCAAGCTCTGATTAAAAGATCGTCCAAATATGGTATCACAAAGATGAGCGATTATAACTGAACTTTTGTGAAGGTTCTTGAGGCTGTAAGGAATCGGGGAGCGCGTCCCCCGCGGCTCTCTCCCCTCCTTACCTGATGTCTCACTCAACCCCGCTGTCCTTACAGCGCGCGCTCCTGCAGGAGCTTTGACATCGCGTATTCTGCCTCCGCCCCCCGCTTGCGACGCACACACGTGACGCATGTGCACCGCTCCCAAGCTGCGCGTCAACTCTTTATTATGCTCACCTGTCTCCTGTGTGTCTCCTCCTATCCGGGCCTCCACTCCGCACGCGCACCCCCCCCTCATTGGTTATGCTCTCCCATATAGGCTCAGCTGTGCCACTTGCACTTTGGCTGAGCAAAGTTCCAGTTAGCGCTATTCTCCCACTTCCTGGTTCCTTGTCCTGCCTCCTAGCTCCATGTTTCAGATTGACCTCCTGTGTACCGACCCGGCTATTACTTTGGAATCCGCACTTCTGGCTTACTGACCCGGCTTACCTCTGACCTTCCACATCTCTCCAATCCTGACCACGGTTTACGGATCTCTACGCTCCTACTGGCTCCAACCCATGACCACAGTTAAACGGACACTGACCATTCTACCGGCTCCTACCTCAGACAGTACCTAGCCATTCTACTCTCTCCAATCCCGATCGCCTGACCATCCCCGCACGCCAGACGTGCCCCCGTGGCTGTGAGTGGCGTTTATACCCATTCCCACCTCAGTACCTGGGTCCCACCTTGTTTGTGGTGAGCACAGTGTGACAGTAGCCAGGCCAAAGGCTAGAGCAGAAAACGGACAATGCCGACACCTCTCACGCAAAATAATCAAGAGGATATAGTCTTGACCAATGCATTCCTGAATATAGACATTCTTCCTCCGACAGCAGATATTGTCAGGGATAGGGTCTGCTGTATCTCAGAAGGAGGAAGGCTTCGGAAATATACAGCTAGAGAAGAGTTGAACCTTCCACACCCCTGGGTTTGATGGGCTGGCTGAAACCCACATCTGATATTCTCTTCCTGGCCTGCAAGGTCCGGCAGCTCAAAAGCACTGCCAGTCTTGACCAACTTTGTTTTGTTCTCCATCTTTTCTCCTTAGGCAAAGAAAAGCTTTACTTCCTGAAGCTTTTGATAAGATGGCGTCAAGTGCTTCGCGGAACAAGTTTGCACCTGAAAAGGTAAGATAAACAGGCTCGTCTACAGCTTGGGTTTTAGACATGGCGGTCTTCTAGCTGACAGAGTGCTGTAGATCTAGCCACAAGTCATACGGCAATAAACGAGGCATCTGGTAGAAAATCTATTGCTTTCCTTATAGGGTTAAAGTCTTTCATGAGTCTTTGCCTGCGGATTCCTGCTACTAGCTGTTCTCCCATTGCAGATATCCAAATCTTCAAGGTTCTAGACATCACAACTGTTGATTGGCAAGATGCTCCAATAGTAGAATTTGGTTTCTTCAGTCCCTTCCATTCTGTAATGCAGTTGGGAGGGGGGGGGGGGGGTGTGCCTTGAGGACTAGAGTTGAGCACCCCTGCCCCAAGGGAATGGAAATCTTTCTTGCGATCCTAGCGACTGCCGAATGGACCTTTGATGGGTTGTCCCAATGCGGTGTATCCTGTATAGCAAATGGAGTTTGGAGATCTTCCACAGCCAAGAGGTTTTCCAATCTGAATGTTGCCGTTCATTATGGATAATCTTTACGACCTGTTGAACTGGGAATTACCTGACTTCCTTCTGTGATCCCATAAATATCCAATCTACAGTCTTGAGATCGTCTCTGATGTCTTCTATATTCCTTGTCTGACGCATGCACTTAATGAGCTCATCTGTAGCATCTACATTACAGTTTTCATACACTTCCTTAATTTCTCTGTCCTCTTCAGATAAGGAATCCTCCCAATTGGGGAAAAAATAAATTTAAAAAACCCTTTATGTCCGAATCCCTTGAGGGAGACCTTAAAAAAGTCCTTTGCCTCATTCTTGGCTGTCTCTAATGTTTCCATAACTGAACTTTAAGCCATAGAGAGAAGAAAAGGAAAAAAAAAAAAAGTAATTCCTCTAGGCTAGAACTTCTTCAGAAGAAATATGCTTAATACAAATCAGGACAGGCTTTCTTGGAATCATTAAGGAGCACATTTTCCATCACAAAGAAAAACCAGAGCTTAATTGTAGTTAAAGCTTGTGCGTGTAGGTGTTATAACTTCAGAAACTCCAGACTCCATCCTGTGCTCAGGGCAGCCCCCAGCAGCCCCCATCATATACTGTAGTTTGTAAAAACAGCAGCAGGCAGACACACAGATCATCGGGAGGGAAAGTTATCCTGTGTGCCTTAAAACCCTCTTATCAAAGGCTTGGCATGATCCCGGCTCTGCAATTGGCTGATGTCCTGGCTAATCCAACCCCCAAGAGTGGGTGATCTGTTGCCATGCCCCCAATACATACTTGCAGTTGGTTCTGCACCTGCTCAGAAGTTACTTCTAGGTGTAGAACCGCACTTCAGGTCACAGACCCCCACTTCTGGTTTGGCCTAACTAGGCCTCAAATTGCATCCTTGGGCTTGACTCGCAGCTCACACGGAGGACCCTGTGCCAGTATGTAGAGACCACCGTTTTCCATCGACAGCAGCAGGTTCAGATCGGCAATGTTCCCCTGGCTAGCAGTGTGGCTCCGGGGGACTCCTGGAACAGACCCCAGTAATGCGCGTTTGAGCAGCCTGAAAAAGACAGCCACGAAACATTCGAAAGGGAGAAGCCCTGTTACCTTGAGGCAAGAAGGACCAAAAATAACTAAAGGTGCTGGGGTCTCTGAAGTTTAAGTTGGAAGGATGGTCCTACACCAAAGGAGGAGCAAACTCCCATTTATATGCATGGTTACGGGGGACAATAGAGAAAACAAGAACAAAAACATCGTGATGCGCAAACCTCAGTAGCAGCACACATCCCTCATAGCTGCCCCAATTCATTTTAACCCAGTATCAGTTTAAAGATCGTTCAATTCATTCAAGAAAATGTTAAGTGAAATCAAACCAGAATATGAAGGCGCAATTCAATACCTGAATCATTTCTTAGTGCATCTGGATTTAAAGCTGCTTTATGTTCATCTGAGGTCTGTTCTGTTTTTAACTGTTGCTGCCTTAAGAAAAAAAGGATTGTAAAATGTATGGCACATATTCTGAGGCACAAATAAGAAAAACTCATACAATCATTTGTAAAAAGAGAAATAAAAATGATGCCTGCAGACAGGACAAAGTGCGTCACTAACCTGCACTGTGTGTGTGCGCGCTTTTAATCACAACACACTTGTTGGCTGAGAAAATGTAAACACTTGACAGAGCAGTGATGAAATTGGTTATCGGAGAAGGTTTGGAGAGATGTACAACTTGGTTCATATTCACAAAATGCGACACAAAGCTTACAGTTCATTTTATTTTCTAGTTTAAAAAAAAAGTGTGAAATGATGCACAGACATTACTTCTCAAAGAAAACCTGTCGCCTCCGGCGCAGCTCCTCCGACGTAAGAGACCCCGGCTCGCTGCTCCCCGATGATTGTGGAGTGTTAGGTGTGAGCAGCTGGGTAAACTCGCTTCTGTGACCGCCTAAAGAGAGAGGCCGGATAAATGCATCAATAAAACCTTATCACACAGATACAGAGTATACACGATAAAGCTGTGAGAACGCGACTTGCTAAATGCGGTCATTGTTTGTACTCTTCCTATCCTCCAGTACCTGGGGAGTCTCTCCTCCTGCATCTCAATGTGCCCTCCCTATTGCTTTTTCTGTTTATCGTTTCCTCACTCCTTTGTAAACGTTTCTGTTCTCTCCAACTTCCCCACTCGCATCCTATCCACATTTCTTCATCTCTCCTCCCCTTCACCTATGCATGTGCCATTACACTGAACCACTATTTATACACCTCTCTCCCAACAACTTCTTCACCCCTCAATAAAAAGCACCCACAAAAATACTCTATTCACACACTCCATCTACTCCTTCCTGCTGCGGAGGATCTCTCCTAATCCTGAACCCAGACACACCTGCTCTCACCTACGCCATCTCTTCCCCTGCAAATGGTGTTAACCTTCTGATTTAATACTGACAAACCTTAAAACACGCCCAACAAATCAAGCATCCCAATAGCCTGCACTCATGGCTATTGTCCCACACTCAGTCACTCCTACCACCCCTTGTGGCCATGCACTGCCATCTTCAGCACTTATTCCCTCACCTGTCGTCTCTGTAAGGCCCTTAATATAGTGGGCGCGCGTGGCACTTATAGGACGGCTGGATATCCACAGCCAATTATACTAGGGCTGTGCACGTGCACGGTAGTGAGCATGGAGCCGGGTGATTGGGGGAAAGACTCCGGAAAGTAAGTTTTCGCGCCGTTGCTGTAATGTATGTGTGTACAATGTTAATAAATAATTCCTCCCTCACAAATCTATCCCTTTCTCTGCCTTAACCAACTTATTTTCTTCTTCCCCCCTCTGTTCCTATCCTCTCTTCCTCCTGTCCTCTTACCGCTGAGCCTTGCAAGAGCAGGTTCACATAGCAGGAGCTGGCAGCACTGGAACATTTTAAAACAGACAAGGGGGAGGTTTGTTGGTGTACCAAGGATTCCTGTAATTCTGGGATCTCATAGCTGGAATGCTTTTCTAATTGTTAATAATGGCAATCATGTCAGAATGATAAAATGCACCTGGAAAGTGCTGTTGGAATACACATAGTTCCCTGCAGTTTAGCTGTTGAGAGCTGGAGGATATAGGTAAACTCTAAACTCTTTACACAATGTGTCTTTTTAAAAAAATATATAATAAATTAAAAACACACACACACACACACACACGTCGCTCACAGCAGCACGGACCACACAAACACACAAACACACACACACACACAGTGTGCGTCACGTGTGCGAGCGTTCGCGCCAGCTATAGAACAAGCCCAAGTCTCCCAACATACCACTTAGATTGTAAGCTCTTCAGGGCAGGGATTTCCTTTCCTATTGTCCGATTTTTCTGCGCTTATTGTATTATAATTCCCTGTACTGTATTATCTTTGTGAAGCGCCGAGTACACTTTTGGCACTATATAAAGATATACATACATAGCTGCGGGAGTTTATTTTTGTAGTGTGGAGTTGAAATAACCACATTAAAAACAGGTTTGTGAAGTGGAAAACCCCCATGTTGCAGGTGAACTTCAGACTGCAAGAAAACAGGACTGAGAGAGATAGATATAGAGATAGATAGAGATGGAGATGGATATAGAGATATATATCTATCTATATATAGATAGATATATCACCTTTGCTAGTAAAGATATAGGCCCCTGTGCAATATAGTTTGAAGCAGGTAATCGTGATCAGCCCAAGCCTCCCTACAGTCATTCTGACTGAGCCACCTGTGCTGAAGCAGGGATACATGAAAATGTATTACTTCCTGGTAAAAATATTTGATAAATATCCTGAATACCTGGCCTGTTGGTGGCCATTGGGGACCGGAGTTGGCCTCCACTACTGTACAATATTCACATGTGAGCCTTAAACAGATCATGTAGGCTACATATTGACAGAGCATGTATTACTCTGACATATGACTGACTGCAGCACCTCTGTGTGGGTTACAGCACCATATATGTATACCAAACGGATACGAGAAACAAATACAGTCTCATAAGTGGCTAAACAGGATAAGAGAAAATATGTGCACAGACAGGAATAGAAAGTGGCGGCAGAGAGAGCGTGCAACTTTGTAATGCAGGGAGATAAGGACCCGGCGCCGGCACATGGGAGATAAGGACCCGGCGATCTGTTATTTATATTATCTGTTATTTATTTGATTACCACATGTATTACTACTGTGAAGCGCTATGTACATTAATGGCGCTATATAAATAAAGACATACAATACAATAATACATTTAAATTCAGCACATAGGGAGCACCCAGTGCCACGCTAGGCATTAGGACTAAAATCATATTTACAATACTCAGTGCACCGCATAATTAGTGAGCGGTATACTTTCTTCTGATTTTGTGTATAATGTTAAAATATATATATATATATATATATATATATATATATATACACATACAAGGTTTTCATAGGAATAACCTGTAGCCCGCTCTGACAGAAATTAACTAAGTATTTTCAAGTGCTGTATGCTGGAAAAGTCTGTATATTTAATTCTTAAAAAGGCATTTCTAATGCAAGTAATAATTATGAGACTCCATGGAAGTCTCAAGGTTAATTATGGTGAGTAGGACATATTTCTAATTAGTGACACTCATTCAATATAAATGCATCTTTAAAAGCCAAGACTTCAGGGAGCCATAATTGTACTTAAAACCACACTTTCACGTCACAATGTTTCCACGTGTCGTTAATAGGAATGGCCCATCTATGAAAACCTGGTTCCAACTATTCCAGCTCTCCTCCATTTCTGCAAGACATCCAAGGCTCTTCCAACACTGGAGGCACTTACAGTAGATGGAAATTGTGTTAAATCAACCAATTTTAGAGAGTAACTAATAAGTGCATTGCGATTTAACCTTACTAATGAAAATAGTTGCAGTCTGTTCACCTCACCATCATTAAAAGTGAGATTTCTGCTAGTACTTCAGTTTTAGGTAACACCTTACTATTTTGGACTAAGAATTTATATTTTAGGACAAGCTTTCGGGAGTTCTACTCTCTTCCTCGGGTCAAGCAATACTCAAGTACTGTGTTCAGTTTTACTCAAGTATTGCTTGGCCTGAGGAACAGAGTACAAGTTTGTACTGAAATATCAATTGTTAGTTCGGATAAAAAGGTGTCCCCTAATACTGAGGTACTGTTATTTTCGGACGGTTGCTGGATTAAAACGGCTAATTCAATTTAATTACAGATTGATTTATTTGCATGTGCACAGCAATCTGTGCAAAAATCCCCCCAAAAAACCCAGGCTTCCCGCTGGCTCATCCATTTCTCACTAGCATACATTAAAAAAAAATTATACATATATGAACGCATTACACATAAAATGCAATAGAGCATACATTGAACAAGATGTTTTTACATACGATTTAAAAAAATAATATATAAAATGAGCTATTGCCACTGATGTATAAATATGTACTTTAATTTTACTCTGAAAATCACTTCAAAACAGTATGTCTGCTAACAGCATACCGTACTAGAAACAGTAACGCCAACTAGAGCGCTAAAGTTCTGGTTATTTATCAATTAATTCATAGGAATAGATAGGAATCTGTAGTAAGGACATGAATTCACCATTATAAAAGGAAGAATATTGTTTTATTTGTTACACAAATGATTTAATTTAATACAGGATTTTGTTTCTTATCTTCATTTCCATGTAACTTCTTCACCTGGCTTCAACTCCCTTCAGAAATAAACAAGAAACATATCATTACCACCAATGTTTTTAACAGGAATAGATTTACAATGAACTAAAGCATGAACTATAGGTCATGGGGATAAAGAAAAACCTCCACATTTTAGCTGTATTGATCCCCTATTTTATGTGGGAGAAAAAAAAAAAGGAAGAGGTAATGGTTTACAAGCTTTGAACCTCACATGGTTCTTCTTCAGGTATGGTTAAGAGATGATATATAGTTTGCAGTATGACGGTCTGCAGTGGGAGTTGGGAGAGGATATGCAATTGATTTACATTTGTTGCTAGTAGTAATGTCATGGTGATGTGAGGAAAGATCACTTCTACCACTTGCCATATTACCATAACATGAAATGGACCCGTTTGCATCTTAATGCAGCTCCTGTTAGATCATTTACAAGTTGTTATTATATTGTATGATATTTCATATATCCCACAAATATGGCACAGCAGGAGTGTGGCTGACATCTTATTAGGAGCTTAGAATTCATTCAATGACTGGTTACCCAAGACGGAAGAGTTAAATGAAACATCCTGCCTAATAGACATTTTAGTGCACACCAAGATGGCAGTGTAACCTTTTGTATTACCAATGGCCACTGGAAGGAGTAACACAGTACATACACAGGAAACAGGGAGGGCTGAAGTATTGACTCATTAAAATGCAGATTATGGCACGTTTATGAGTGTCAATTAACCATGGAGAAAGTGGGAGCCCAGAGCACTAATGGGGCAATTAAAAATACTGCGAACTGGCCAAACGCCTGGTTTTTTTCTATCTCCTGCTCCTGATTACCAACGATTTTCTTACCTTTGGTACAGCACGCTTTTATTTCTGAATGCTGTCAATTTCTCATCATTCTTTCTGTCCAAGTACCAGCCGATCACAAAGCCCAAAGGGACGAGCACGTTGACCCAGTGCTCACGTACAAGACCAACAATCTTCAACATGGCGGCTGAAAAGAAACATTATTCTTATATAAAACCACTTAAAAAGAATTAATTTAAAAAAAAACTGCCATTGTTCCTATTTTGTTATTATAAAACTATTGTTGTATTAAATTAGCTCTTTTTATTTTTCAGTCTTGCTTGTATTTGTCAATTGTTATGTATCTGTTGTTTGTCTCGTGTCTGTGTTGTACGTCTGTTTGATTAGCAGTTTGCACTATGATTTGTCCTTCTGCTTGTATTCCACATATCACGTGACATCTTGCCGTGGACCCATTTATATCTCTGGAAGTACAAGAGTTGAAGCAGTTCTTTGCACTTCAATCCAATTGGACTTTATACAGACTGTCTTTGGACATTTTAGGCGCCGGTTTGTATTGTTTTTTCTATGAAAATATGGTAGTATTACTCACTGTCACCTCCTTGGTCTGGACAGATGTGCTGCTGCTGACAAGATCCGGATAGAAGGTAAAGTACCAAGTGGGGTACCCAATAGCGCAGAGCCGAAACAGGAGCAGGAGAGGATCCAATAGTATAACAATATTCTTTATTGGAGTAGACAACATAAGAAAACCTCCTACGCGTTTCGAACGATAGGTTCTTTGTCAAGGAGTAAAATACTGATGCATGGGTACGTGCGTCATGATGCAGTTTTTTGGCGCGAAACGGCAGCGGATTACTTGGGTTTAAAAGGGACTGTAATGCATCAGTATTTTACTCCTTGACAAAGAACCTATCGTTCAAAACGCGTAGGAGGTTTTCTTATGCTGTGTCTACTCCAATAAAGAATATTTTTATACTATTGGATCCTCTCCTGCTCCGACTGTGCGCTATCGGGTACCCCACGTTTTAGTCCCCACTCTCACCCATATCTTCAATTCCTCCATGTCTTCTGGCTCTTTCCCCTTCTCCATTAAAGCAGCAGTCCAAGCTGCAGTTTCAACCCCCCCCCCCCCCCCCCCCCCCCCACCACCACCACTCCATTTAATATGTGCATCGATACAATCCACACAATGATAAATAATTAGCTAAGTTGCCAATCGATGAAGATTCGGCTTGGGGGTTCAATAAATGGCTGTCAGTGGAGCCGAAGAGGACCAAAGATGCAAAGTTCTGTGGGGAAGATCATGTGACCAGGCAGTCACTAGATCTAATTGGTGCACTACTAGAGAGAGGGCAGGGCTCAAAAAGGGGTGTGCCAGAGCTGTTTCAGAAGAGGAAGGGGATGTGACTATGTAAATGGTTATGGAAACAAAAAATGCGTGTTACATTATAATACATTAAAAATGTAATTTAGAGTTGTTAAAAAAACAAAACACACTGGTAGGATATTGCTTGGTCTGCAGCTTTAAGCATGCAGTGGTCACACCTATTCTCAAAAAAAAACCTAGACCCTACGTGCCTTACCAACCAACTACCTCCCTGTATCCTTCCTACTTTTTGCCTCCAAATTGCTAGAACGTCTCGTGTTCTCCCACATGGTGAACTTTCTTCATTCCCATGCCCTCCTGGACCCTTTACAATCTGACTTTCGTACAGTTCACTCAACAGAGACTGTGCTCACTATAGTTGCCAATGATCTACATGAGGTTTAAATCCCAAGGTCACTTTTCCCTACCAATACTACTCGATCTCTCTGCTGCCTTTGTATTGTCGATCATTCTCTTCTCCTTTATATTCTAAACTCTCTTCGTATCGGCAACAAAACTCTATGCTGGTTCTCATCATACCTCTTCCATCGAACACTCTGTTTCTGTTGCTAACAGGTCTTTGTCTTCTGTTGATCTGTCTATTTGTGTACCTCAGGGCTCTGTTCTGGGACCTCTCCTGTTCTCTCTCGACACACTATCACCTGGTGACCTCATTAACTCTTTTGGCCTTGGGTATAATCTCGATGCAGATGATACACAGATATATCTACCCACCCTACCCTCGCTCCTGCAATCCAGTCCGTAGTCTCTGATTGCCTCCTGGCTATATCCTCGTGGATGGTGCGTCACTGCCTTAAACTTAATATGTCTAAAACTGAGCTCCTCATCAAATCTGCCCTAATATCCCCCTTTTTCCACCACAGTAAACGGTACTACCATCTATCCTGTCGCCAAAGCGCGTTGCCTAAGAGTGACATTTGACTCCTCCATTCACATCATGGCTAACATTTGACTCTTCTTCCTCCGTAATATTGCCAAGACCCACCCTTTCTTCTGCCAATCTAAAGCCAAAACTCTAATGCCTGCCCTTATCCTCTCCCGTCTGGATTAGTGTAACATATTGCTAACAGGCCTCCCTGCCCAACAACTTTCTCCCCTGCAATCTATGTACAATTGTGCTGCTAGAATAATTTCACTTTCTCCCAAAACAGTATCTGCTCACCTCCATAAATCCTTCTCCTGGCTTCCCATCAAGTGTCGGATCACCTACAAAGTTCTCCTCTTTACCTTCACGGCTCTCCAATCATCTGCTCCTCCTGACATATCAGCTTTGATCTCTCGTTATGCCGCTGCTCATATCCTACGCTCTACCCAGAACTGTTTCCTCTCCATCCCTTTTCACCGGTACCCACTCTCTCGCTTTAAACCCTTTTCCCTCACTGCACCTTACCCGTGGAACTCCATCACACTCAGTATACACAAAGTACCTTCTCTGCCCACCTTTAAGACAAACCTTACAATTCACCTCTTAAATTAAGCATCCCAATAGCCCAGACTCATGGTTACAGTCGTGACTATAAACCCTTGTGGCCAATGGCCAAGCACTGCCATCTGGAATGCCCTTCCCCTCAATATCCGACTAGCACACCCTCTCTATCCACCTTTAAAACCCATCTTAAAAACATACCTCCTTAACTATGCATACGAGTAGCTCCGTGCCTGAAACTAAACACCTCATACAAATCGACCTTGGCCCCCTGCAGACTTTACCAGAACACCTTCCTGCTGTCTTTGTATGTTCTTCCTACCTACCAATTCGATTGTAAGCTCTTCGGGGCAGAGACTGCTTTTACCAAATGTCGCTTTTATGTCTGAAGCACTTCTTCCCATTATTGTTTGTATTACTTGTTATTTATATGATTATGTCACATGTATTACTGCTGTGAAGTGCCATGCCTATTGTCTGACTTTCTTTGTTGCACTAATTATATTAGACTTATATGTACTATACTGTCTCTTTCTAAAGTGCCGAGTACACTGTGGGTGGTTTATAAATATATACATACATACATATCGTGAAGGTGCAAGGGACAGACTGTGTGTTTTCCTAAAGTATCCCTAAAGGGGGGGGGTGGGCGCCTTCGGCTTCATCATCAGCGGTGGGGGTGGGGGTTGGTGCATGTTCAAGTCCCACGAAGAGGTACAGAACTGGGGTGGGGGGTGTGATGTCATGTCCTCGAACGTGGAGGGTGGCTGTCATGGTTCTCCTGGGGGAGAGGGGGGCGGGTCAGGGGGAGGTGTGCCGGGCCTGTTCGTGTAGTTAGGCGGGCTTGGGAGGCGCTTTGTCACATGGATCC
>CM071575.1:45975789-46020994 GCA_036426205.1 Ascaphus truei
GCCTGGTACTGAGAGCCCGGGGAGGGGGCACAGGCCTGGTACTGAGAGCCCTGGGAGGGGGCACAGGCCTGGTACTGAGAGCCCGGGGAAGGGCACAGGCCTGGTACTGAGAGCCCGGGGAGGGGGCACAGGCCTGGTACTGAGAGCTCAGGGAGGGGGCACAGGCCTGGTACTGAGAGCCCGGGGAAGGGGCACAGGCCTGGTACTGAGAGCCCGGGAGGGGGCACAGGCCTGGTACTGAGAGACCGGGAGGGAAGGGGCACAAGCCTGATACAGAAAGGGAGGGAGGGGGCACAGGCCTGGTACTGAGAGCTCAGGGAGGGGGCACAGGCCTGGTACTGAGAGCTCAGGGAGGGGGCACAGGCCTGGTACTGAGAGCCCGGGGAGGGGGCACAGGCCTGGTACTGAGAGACCGGGAGGGAGGGGGCACAGGCCTGATACAGAAAGGGAGGGGGCACAGGCCTGGTACTGAGAGCACGAAGAGAGGATACAGGCCTGTACAGCCTGGTACTGAGACCCCGGGGAGAGATCACAGGCCTGGTACGGAGCCAAGGGAGGGGGCACAGGCCTGGTACGGAGCCAAGGGAGGGGGCACAGACCTGGTACTGAGAGCCCGGGGAGGGGGCACAGACCTGGTACTGAGAGCCCGGGGAGGGGGCACGGAGCTGAGAAGCTTCTCTTGAGTGGTTTTACCAAATTGTTCTTTACCAGCAACAAGATAAACAATATTTTTAAACTGGATATTATGCTGATGTATTTTGAGACACAACTTTACGTTTTCTTTTCCTTCTCTGTAATAGATTTCTAACGTCTGCAAAAATGACTTCCATTATTAAACTGACCACGCTGTCCGGAGCGCAGGAGGAATCTGCGGTTTGCTATCTGCTGCAAGTTGATGAGTTTCGGTTTCTCCTGGACTGCGGATGGGATGAAAACTTTTCCATGGATATTATAGATTCGCTCAGGAAGTAAGATGTTCTGATTATGGTCAATATGTGCTAAGCAGTCTTGTCACAGGACACCTTCTGGGGCTGGAAGACTTCTGACAGCCCAGTGACTTGTATCTGCTTGGTGAATATAACCATATGTTTTCTGAGCAGTGAAATTACAAACCAGCTTCTGTTACTGGATAGAAGTCTCATAATGACAATTAGGCTAACTATTGTTTTCTCTCTGCTCCTAAAATAAACTCCACAACTGATTAGTTGCATTTTAGGGACATTTTGTTTTAAAATGACCTTCCAATTCCAAAGTATCAAACATGCGTTCATATTAAATGGGTTATTCTGAAGGCTGGGATACGTTTGTGTTAAAATAACACATGACTTCAACATATTTATTTTATTTATCTTGAGTTTTACTCTTAAGTAATGAAATAATTAGATTTGTAAGCTCCTCGGAGCAGGGACTCCTCTTCCTTAATGTTACTCTTATGTCTGAAGCACTTATTCCCATGACCTGTTATTTATATTATTTGTTATCTATATGATTACAACATTTATTACTACTGTGAAGCGCTATGTAAATAAAGACATACAATACAAAATTCAAATATTCCTTACAGACACAAAAGTAGGTTTGGTCTAAAAAGGCCCATAAGCAGCCGCCATGAATCTCAGTGTCCTTAAAGCACTGTTTGTCTCCTCCGTTGATAGGCATGTTCATCAGGTGGATGCAGTGCTCCTCTCACACCCAGATCCTTTGCACCTGGGGGCTCTCCCCTATGCTGTTGGAAAGATGGGATTAAACTGTGCGATCTATGCCACCATCCCTGTGTACAAGATGGGCCAGATGTTTATGTATGACTTGTATCAGGTAGGTTATCAGTTGCCTGAATGTCTCCAAATGTTTGCGCGAGACACACTGTATGCTAAAATCAGAGCTTTTGTGGTTTTCAGTCTCGACACAATACAGAAGATTTCAATCTGTTCTCTCTGGATGATGTTGATTCTGCGTTTGATAAAATACAGCAATTGAAGTTTTCCCAAATTGTGAATCTGAAAGGTATAAGACGTTTTTAGCCCACATATCGTACATGAAACGTATGAAAACACAAGCCTGTGTCTTAATAACATGGACTTTCTTTTCATCAGGCAAGGGTCATGGTTTGTCCATTACGCCTTTACCAGCGGGGCACATGATTGGAGGCACCATATGGAAAATTGTAAAAGATGGGGAAGAGGAGATTGTGTATGCTGTGGATTTCAATCATAAGAGGGAAATGTAAGTCACTTTCCCTACAATTCTGTATCAGAATTCACTTCAATCCCTCGAATATGAATCCTGTTTTTGCAGTGACCGCTGCAGAAATCTGAAATAACCATTTTGTAATTTGGGGAGAAGTCCTGGTACCCTGCACAATGAGGCAGATAATCTGTATACACTTCCATCTCATACTGATCCTTCGCTGTACAGAAAAATAGAATTGAAAGTGATCCAGTGCACGCGTGATGCACCAGAGGCACAAATGTCCCCTAACGCTTGCCTTATAAAAGTGCTTATGGTGTTTCTTACACAGATATAATACTGGTTGGCTCAGTATTGCTTGGGCCGCTTTTGCAGACATGAAGCTTCGCTAATGTGACGGCCGGCTTCCAGTGCACGGAATGGACGTTCACATCCTCGCATTATTATACTTCTTTGTTTTCAGACATTTGAATGGCTGCTCTTTGGAAATGATCAGCAGACCTTCGCTGCTAATCACTGATTGCTTTAATGCCACCTACGTCCAGCCCAGGAGAAAACAGAGAGATGAACAGTTGCTAAGTATGTCACTTTTTTTTGTAGTGGAGGCGTAAATATCCTGTTCTCAATATTAGTAATACATTTATATTCGGTCTTATTGCATATTAAACAATATTTGTAGTAGTAATCTTTCCAGGTCTGCTGTATCTGTTTTGCAATCTTGACATTTTGAGAAGGAAATTAGTTAAATGTGCTATTACCGTGTCGTTGTAGATGCGTGCTATATACGTGCGGCTGTTGGAATCTTGCACAAGTTCCCCCCGAATGTTAAGCCCAGAGATGCTTTTAATGAAACCATTACATAATCGTGTCTGTTCTCTTCGTAGCGAATGTCCTGGAAACCCTGCGAGGTGATGGAAACGTACTCATCGCTGTGGATACAGCAGGGCGAGTCCTGGAACTGGCGCAGCTGCTCGATCAGATTTGGAGAACCAAAGACGCAGGGCTTGGAGTCTACTCCTTGGCCCTTTTGAATAACGTCAGTTACAATGTAGTGGAGTTCTCAAAATCTCAGGTTTGTTGGAAGATGTCTTTTTGTAGCTAAAGTCTTTTGATTCCTGACTTTGGGGGCCCAAACCTGTAACTTTTTGTTATCATCCAGGTGGAGTGGATGAGCGACAAGTTGATGAGATGTTTTGAAGATAAGAGGAACAACCCTTTCCAGTTTCGTCACCTTTCTTTGTGTCACGGTTTTGCGGACCTCGCTCGCGTGCCAAGTCCTAAAGTGGTCCTCGCGAGCCAACCTGACCTAGAGTGTGGGTTTTCCAGGGAGCTGTTCATTCAGTGGTGCCAGGACCCAAAGAACTCCGTCATCCTGACTTACAGAACCAGTCCAGGAACTCTGGCCCGCTTCCTGATTGATAATCCCACAGAAAAAGTCATAGATATAGAGGTAATAAATGGCCTGGGATTAAAATATAGGGCAAGCTCGATGTGGCCTTGTGTCTAAAGTAGTGAGAATTATAATCTGCACTAGGTAGTGATTTGTTGTATTCGCAGGCGCCGGGTGCAGCTTTCACAGGATATGTACTTCCAGAAAAGGTTACAAGGTTAGAGTTGGACTGAAGGAAGTAGCTCAGTAGTTTTTTGTTCCTTTCTGATGGTTTCAAATCCTAGTGCCCGCTCCGTTCTGTAACCTTGTTCAGGTCTCTCTACCTAGCTGTGTGTCGGGAGCCAACATTAGCGTGGAGGCTCCACGGGAGAGGGACTGATTGTACATGTGTATTTTATCATTCTTGACCATTATAAACGTAACCTTTAGTGACAGATTTGGGTCACATAATATGCTCCTTTTCCCTTCAGATTTGTAAAGCCGATCAACCTGATCTTTCTACTTTCACTTTACAGCTCAGAAAACGTGTGAAGCTGGAAGGGAAGGAGCTTGAAGAGTACGTGGAAAAAGAGAAACTGAAGAAAGAAGCAGCCAAAAAACTGGAACAGTTGAAAGAGTAAGTCTCTATTTCTTTTCTAATTGGGCTGGTGAATCCCTTTATTCCTGGAAGGTCCAGCAGTGCATATGATAGGGCTCAGTACTTGTCACGTGTTCTCTAGATGCTGAGCTCTACTTTCTGCTTCTTTGCACAGAGCGGACATTGATTCCAGTGATGAGAGTGACGTCGAGGAGGATATTGACCAGCCCACGTCCCACAAGGCGAAACACGACCTGATGATGAAAAACGAGGGAAGCAGGAAAGGGAGCTTCTTCAAACAGGCCAAGAAATCTTACCCCATGTTCCCTGCACCTGAAGAGCGACTCAAATGGGATGAATATGGCGAAATTATAAAGTAAGGCACTCCATGTTTTTTGTTTAACGGCCTGGGAGCGATGTTCCTACCAGTTAGTCTTTTAATCTGTTGCATAGTAGATGAGGTTGAGAAAAGACGTACATCCATCAATTTCAACGAATGCCAAATTTAGACGACAGTTAATCCTATATCCGTACTTTCAGTATATTGATCCAGAGGAAGGCAAACACAAAAATAACAGTGACCTATCTATCACCCAATAATCTCATAAGGGGAAAAATAAATTCCTACCAATCGGATTAATATCTGGATCAACATCCTTCCCATGTATACTTATTTGGTATATCCCTGTATACCTTTCCTTTCTAAAAAGATGTCCAACTTGTTTTTTTTTTTAACAAATCTGCCATCAAAGTCTCCATGGGTAATTAATTCCACACTGTAACTGCCCTTATGTAAACAGCAGTGCCAAACTCTGGGGGTGGGGGGTGGAAGAATTTGTGGGGGGGGGCATGGGTGTTAGAGGCCCCGCACTCTTCCCCACGGCAATTAAATGCCGCGTGAGGCCTCTGTAACTCACCTGCTCTCTACAGGTCTTCGGCGACGCGTCGTCATGGCAAGGCGCATCAAATGACGCGGCGGGGTGACGTCACATGACCCGCAGTCATTGGGAGAGGGGGGGGCGCAAACGCTGCAGCTCCTGGGCAGGGGGGCACAGCTCAAGTTTGCGCGCCCCTGCTGTAAAGAACCCTTTCCTTTTTTGTTGCTGGTGAAATCTCCTTTCCTCCAACCTTAAGGGATGACCCGAGCCCTTTGTACTGCCCTCAGGATAAATACATGTAGTTAGTTGTTTTGCAAGCTCCTTGTGCTGTCCCCCAATATATTTGTATATAGTTCTCATATCCCTCATAGACGCCTCTCATGTCATCCAACTATATTAACATCTACTCATGTTGAATAAGTATCTATGGGTCAGATGGGTGCTAGTCTTCAAATTGGAGATCTGTGCTTGGGGTACAATTTACCCATCGCTTGGGATGTCCATCCTGGCAGGCTTAAATGTTTGCCGTATCGCGCAGGAAAAATTCTGGTTTATCTTGCGGTTTCTGCGCCCAGGATCTAAACCTCACAAACAATTCTACATTTTAATATTGGCTTCGTAGTTGTTTGATGTGCAGGGCACTGTAGCATATTGGAAGAGGAACATCTTATTTGGACGGTGCAGATACTTAGTGGAAAGGTTTTCTCTGACTTGAAAATTAAGCAAAAGGAATTGTGGGTTTGTTAAACATGCAGATACTACTATGCAATAATGTGTGCCCAGTGGCATCAGAGAGGGGGTTTACACAGCTTTAAAACTCTGCCGTAGACCTGAGGATTTCCTGGTGCCTGAGCTTCAAGCAACCGAGGAAGAAAAGAACAAGCTGGAATCCGGTTTGACAAATGGAGAAGAACCAATGGACCAAGACTTATCAGATGTTCCCACCAAGTGTGTCCTAACGACGGAGTCAATGGAAATCAAGTAAGTGCTGAGCCTGAAATTCCTTTCTGTACGAGCTGCTTTATGGTAGAACTCCGATTTGAGATAGACACACGGGAGCTATATAAAGGTTTAAGAGGTGACCTTCATAGGGTATAGCAAACGTTTGGGTACCATCAGATGGTAATGTCTGGCATATTTATTCTGGAATGTTATCCCAATCTTTTCAATGCCCAGAGGTGGCATAGGTTAATGCAATCACACCTGAACGCTCTGCAACCCATGCTGCAATGTGATGCAGTCTCCTTATATACCAATTAAAGGGATTCAAGTGAGGAATTACTGTGTCTTGCCTTCTGTGCTTTCCAAGATCAATTGCCTTCATGGTTTCCTGTCATTTAAAAGCAAACATGCAAGCGTGAATTTGAATAGCTCAGAATAATTATTTTAAACAATATTCTAGTGGACGAGACCTGGAACTTTTTATTTGGCACGAGCCGGAAATTGAATAAAACTCAATGTTGGCATTCTGTTTCACTCCAGGGCTAGAGTTACTTACATTGACTATGAAGGCCGCTCCGATGGGGATTCCATCAAAAAGATCATTAACCAGATGAAGCCGCGTCAGCTGGTCATCGTGCACGGCCCCCCAGACGCCGGCCAAGACCTGTCCGAGGCTTGCAGAGCGTTTGGAGGCAAAGACATTAAAGTGTACACCCCAAAACTACACGAGACTGTGGATGCAACAAGCGAGACGCACATTTACCAGGTGAGACAGTGACGTCTCGTTACAAGTCTTCTATTCATATCCATCAGCAGATTGAATACTTTTACAAGTTCACATTTGGAGATCTCCATGAGCTGCTCACAGTCGCGCCAGTGCTGGGTAATGGAGATTTTGTAAAAACATCACTGTTGCCAGTTCCAGTCCTACAATCCTTTGAGATTTCAACTTCTGTGCTTTTTGCGGTTGATACAAAAACCATATAAAATGTAATATTTTATCTTTATTTACAATGTTATATGTTCTTTTCTCCTATCTGCCTTTAGCAATATTTTTCCTGTTATTTCTGAAATTGTACTATAATTCCAGGCCGAGCTTCTCGTGTAGGTTCTCCCCGCTCCCCTGACATTGAGCAACGATCTCAAGACTGCAGTGGGCGGATGTTGTGCATCACACACGCCTTGGGGATCCTTTCCCTTAAAATAAAACCTTCAGTGAATATTATCGCAAATTCAGGATTCACTTCTAGACTCTTGTAGCTCTATTCATTGAATGAATGTTTCATTTGTCCAGGTCCGGCTAAAGGATTCCCTGGTGAGCTCCCTGAAGTTCTGCAAAGCTAAGGACACTGAGCTTGCGTGGATTGACGGAGTGCTGGACATGAGGGTGGCAAAGGTTGACACGGGGGTCATCTTGGAAGAAGGGGAGCTGAAAGAGGATGGGGATGACTCTGAAATGCAAGTGGACGCCCCTGCAGTGGACGCCAGCGCCATCGCGCAGCAGAGAGTCATAAAGAGCATCTTCGGAGACGATGACAAGGAGATTTCAGAAGAAAGTGAGATCATCCCAACTCTGGAGCCATTGCCTTCAAATGAGGTGCACGAGTTGTGTGTTTTTATGTGTAATCTACTAAAGTGAGAAGGCTGTTCCACGTTCGTGTTCAGCTAAACAGATTATATCGTGACATAGATAATCTCCGTTGTAGGAATCTCCACCTCCAGGAATTATAATGGACGTCCCCTGAACAGGAGCGTTTTGTATGTTAATCGGTTGCCTTTTCTTTCTCACATCCGTTAGTTTGCTGCCACACACATAATTAGAAATCTTTAAAGTTTTTTCTTTTTCTTTCCCGATGTATTCCTATGAAGTTACATTATAATAATGAGCAACTAAAGCCTTTTCTAATATAGACACAAAATTATAATTATCTTAATAAAAAATGACTAGGCTCCTGTTTATCGAATCCCATTCCCCGGAGAGATTTATTTACAGAAGTTGATCATTATCAAAAGTTCTCCCTGACTAAATTCTGGCAATTACATTAAAGAAACCTGTACCAGTTCTGTATATCATTTATTATTGTTTATTTGTAAAGTGCCAACATATTCCGCAGCGCGGTACAGAGTAATGTATATTACAGAAAAACTGTTGTATGCAACTGCAGCCGAACATGCAGGTAATAAGGCCCTGCTCGTGCGAGCTTAGTCCTAGAGGGAAATGCCATAGAAAGGAAATGCTTTGTTTGACCAACAATCATTTCTAAACCCATAGCAAGCAGTGAGTGTATACTTTGTTTCTTGCTGTGCAATTTTGTATTGTAGTCTAAATGTGAAGCAGAAATCACGATCCATTTACCAATGATTCCGGTGTGTTAAACAGGTGCCAGGACATCAGTCCGTCTTTATGAATGAACCTCGGCTGTCCGACTTCAAGCAAGTCCTTCTGCGGGAGGGGATTCAGGCGGAGTTTGTTGGAGGGGTGCTGATCTGCAATAATATGGTGGCTGTTCGCAGGGTGAGTTCTAACACCCCTTTACTTCCAAGGACGCGGGAATGCATTGTTCTGGGTCACAAGTCCCTGTAGGTACAAATAACATATTGCTTCTTTTTCCTATCGGCCCTCTAACTAGATTGCACAAGTACTTGAAGGCATACGTTTTAGCAGATTACTAGTTGAGTATTTTTAGGTGAGGGCGTTCATAATGTAACACACAGGTTTCTTTTACCATTCGCCATGTGCACAATCTGTATTCCTCTTTGGCACAGTGACACGCTTGGTTATAGTTTTTAGTTGTGTGAATTATATCACTTCATCCCAATGTTGGTTTAATGTCTGCTCATCGCCCTGTTTGAGATGCCACATTTAGTAAACACTTTTTGCATTGTGCTTTCTCTGTGCCAGCCAAACGATGGCTCTGCTGCTGATCCCTGAATATAGTGCGGTTACAGAATCTGTTGCTGATAATTGTTTAAACTTTGCGTTTTTGAGCCCGTATCGTGCTGTTGCCTTCTGTAAAATGTGTTTTTAATCTGTTGCTTTTCAGACGGAAACGGGCCGCATTGGGTTAGAAGGCTGCCTCTGTGAGGACTTTTATAAAATAAGAGATCTTTTATATGAACAGTACGCCATCGTTTGAAGGATGTTTACAAAGGACTTGGACATGTTGGGCTTTTTTTTTTTTGGAGCGGGATCGCCGAACACAACTTCATCTTTGTTAGTTTTTATATTTATTTTTTTACCTGGAAATGCAAAAGAAAAGAACAGTTTGTAACATACAAGGTTAGATGATAAATGTCGGACTCTGCTCATCCACATTTGCTTTGGATCAGACGTCTTAACAATAGTATTTCTCCATCTTGTACAGAGTTTTCAGCTGTGTGAGGTTTTTGTTTTTTTTCCAGGACAGTATAACATGCAGAAAAAGCATTGGCTGTGAGTTCTCTAGGAAAGGTAGCAAAGTTTGATATGAACATGTCAATATTGTTTTTTCTTTTTCAGTCTTTGCCCTGAGGTTGTTGGTTTTACTCATAACATCTTTGTGATTGTTAGGTCTGTGTTTGTGAGAGCCCCGAGTTGCACTCTCTGCATGCTGTACTATCTCGGATATACAAATTACAAGCCTATAACAGCAGACTTATACAAACTTGCACCAATACATGAATATAAAGTACTAACTACTTCTGTGCTGGTAAATAACCCCAGAGCGGCTCATTGGTCGGGCTTCCACCAGCTGCGATGTGCAGTATTCACACCCTGGTCGGCTGGTAACTGCCTTTCAAGTAAATAGCAGTTACTGTCTGATTACGATCCAATACCCACCCACTTTTTTTTTTCCTTTTTACATCAGAATAATTTGCCACAATACGGCTGTATTTAATGTTCCAGAAACTGATCAAAACAACTTGGAAAATGAGAAAAGTAAAATGCGTGAATGGGACGGCCTCGTGTTGGGATTGGATGTTGCCATTTTAGTTTCAACAAGTTTTTGTTACCGTTGTGTTTATTTCTTTATTTGTTGTAAAAGGCAGGTCTCTGTACGAGAGGGGGGGGGGGGGGGGGGGGGGGGGGGGGGGGGGGGGGGGGGGGGGGGGGGGGGGTGAATTTGTTAGGTGTATAAAGTGTTTTACAAACAGTTCAGTTTCCTGGTGAAGATTCTTAAAACTGCAGAATATTTTCTCCTTGGCCCAATAGAACAATTTTTAAAATGTTTAGTGTTATTCAGTGCACCTCCTTCTTAAAGAAAAGGAACAGACCAGAATAAGCCTGTGCCAATATAATCAAAACGGGCTAGAACCTCTTCTACAAAAGGGTCCAGCAATGCAGGAGTTTCCTTTCATGGCTCCACCCCAAATCTGCATGTGTATTTTATAGGGCATCTTGATCTTTTCCTCGCTTCAGACCCCCATGGGGTATTCCTAGCAGCTTCTGTTGGTGTTTTTCATGGTGGGAATAACTTTTTATTTTTTTTAAATAAAGGATAGAGTCGGCTCTGCAGGAAATGTATTAGAAAGTGCCTTGAAGGAATGTTCTAGTATGTAAGTGATTTAGGCAGCAGCCCCTCTGCTGTTAATATGTATAACCTCATTTCAAAAGTTAAACAACCAGCATTTTACACATCCAACTGACCAAGGAGCATCTGTTTAAAGAGCACAAACTGCACTCATAAATCCATATCTCGCCATGCAACAAGAGGCTGGTGGAAGGGCTCCCGCTGTCACTTTGTCCTGTACCTTAGCTGTTTGGAGAAAGGTTTGACGGGGATTTGGGAAGACTGCAGCTTTGCTTTCTTTTTTTTTTCTTTTTTTTATTCCATGGTTACCGTACTTGCTACTGTAACAAAAACATTACTTCCATGCTGTGTGCTTCAAATGTTCCAAAGTAAAATAGATTTAAACTTTTACAGGAAATTGTATATTTATTACACTCTTACGTAAAACCGTAACAATTTTATTTTCCTAATTAAAAATTGGAGTAATAAAGGTGAAATTATAGCGATGCATGAATATTGTATGAACACTGGTTTGGGTATTTGAGTGGGCTGTAAACTACATTTGATGGTGTGTTCTTGTTCAATGGTTACTTATCTCTGAGAGGTGGGGGGGTTGTCTTCCTCCAATTGAAAAAAATATATATCAACACATATCATGTATTCTGATATTTCTTATATTTGATACAGTCCTTGTTTAATCAATCCTGATCACTACCCCACTATTAACACCTTTAATACTGAGGGAGGGCCCAGAAAGTATTGCTTGGGTATTGCAGATGAAGAGGCATTTGCTGAATGCGGGAGACAAAGACATACATACCAATAATTATCCATAAATTGTAAACACTGGTTACCTGCTGAGCGGATACATCAGATGTAAATAGAATAATTATTGCAGAGGGCATTGAAAACAAAGCTCCCGTTCATCCCGACATTCATTTGGACACTAATTGCTTTGGTGGAAAGAATCTACCGATCTTGTAAATACCATGCTGCTAAATGCAGGTAGTATGGGGATGAGTCTGTTTCAGTGGGATTTTAGTTCTGGTCCATTAGTTAGCACAGCAATGATGCAAAAGGATGTGCTGGTGCTTTGTGGATCTGTCCATTTCTTATGGATTTTATTTTGTGTGCAGAAAATCTTACAGATCCTAACTGTTGCTCGAAGTTTTTTTCTTTTCAATTTGAGAGGAGCTGAGCTCTCCTCCGGCTTCGAGTCTCCTGAACGCCCATCATGTTCATTAATCCCTCACGCGGTGCTGTGGCATTCTGACACCGCTTGCTTTGCACATGGCTCGCAAGCCCTTTGATGCTGAATGGCATGAGGTGCCAGCATTACACTGCTTGCCAATATGTCCCTGGCCCCTCTAGCTGCAAAGGAATGAGATACATTTGATGAGGTTATCCCTTAATTACTTTGCATCACTTCACTGCACATAAACCTTGGAAGGTTTGCTGATGACATGTGGCGGGCAGCAGAACTTGGAAACAAGCTCATCTTGCACAATAAAAGCCACTCGAAGCCTCTTCATCCAAAAGCTTGGGGACATATTTGCAATGCAAAATAATGTAATGAATGTGTTGTTTTTTCAAGAAGATCCATTTGAGAATGTGATGAGTTTGATAGTATTTCCTGTATCTCTGCTTCAGTTTACTCGAATAGTAACCAGTTAAAGTGTAAAAATGGAAGTTCATGCATCCAAACCTGCTGTATTTTGGTGACCATCCTTTTACTTTTCCCCCCTTTGGATATTACCAATGTAGCGTTTATAAGCGATGTACAAACACTGAATAGTTTCATGGTAAATTTAAAAAAAAATCACAATCTAGACACGTAATTTTTTTCAGGACATGTGGAAATACAGGCATTATAATGGAAACCTTTCCATAATCTAGTGTTCCAAATATTGTATCCGGCTATGCAGTGATAATCTGAAACATTGGAAAATGCAGCCTAGTGTGACGTGCGGTAGAATTGTATCAGTCTACAAGGACACCACAAATGTACCATTTTGCTGCCAGAGGAGCACTATGACCTTATTAACTTGAATGCCATAATGCATTAGTGGGCAACTCCAGCCCATAATAGGTCAGGTTTTAAGGATATCCCAGCTTCAGCACAGGTGGTGCAGTTGAAGACCACCTGTGCTGAAGCAGTGATATCCTTAAAACCTGAGGGGGGCAGGAGGACTGGAGTTGAAATTTATAGCTTGCACTAAATCTCATTGCATGCAAGAACAATTCTCATTTGTATTCTCCATAAATAACATGGTATGAATAATGTTTCTGGCTCTTACAAGTCACCCTCATTTTTCACAGTGCGATAAAATGGGAGATGAAAGACTGTAATGTTTACAAAAATTGTGGCACATAATAATATAAGGACACAGCCTAGCAATCTGCAGAAATAAAATATTTGTAATGTGCCTATTTCGCAACCTTTGAATGAGCATCGCAACAACACAAACAGTATATTAAGGAGCTTGGATATGAGTCCTGCACAGATGGTGAGTGTTTATTATTTAAATACGCGTATATCTTCAAAAGAAGTGTGTGTGGAGAGTCTGCACAGGAGAAGTGAATATTCTGCCAGCCATCTGTTTCTCTCTGCTTCATCACTACGTTTCAACCTACTAAACAATATATTATAGAACTATTTGAAATCTTCACCTTTTTAAAGGTCCCTATTTGCCATGCTTAGAAAGACCGTGTCCCATTTCAATAATAATAGTATGTTCTTGTATAGTGCTGCTAGTATTTTATGTAGCGCTTTACGGAGACATTTTGCAGACCCGGTCCCTCCCCTGTAGAGCTTACAATCTATGTTTTTGTTGCTTGAGAAAGTGACTTGCCCAAGGTCACAAGGTGCCGACACCAGGAACTGAACCAAATTCCCGTTTCAAACTCGCTGAGCTACTCCTCCAATGGATCTGATCTCATCCAGCTGATGAAATGTCTTCACTGAACATTGAATAAGGGTGAGATATATACATATGCGTATGTACACGTCTCTCATCCTTTTATATATATATATATATATATATATATATATATATATATATACATAGATCAGACTAGTTGAGCAGTTCTTTTGTTCTATTTGGTGCTATGCTGGACCACAACTTTAAATGCAGTTTAAATTCACTGTTCTTTCAATATATATTTATATATATATATTTATATACAGTCATACCCCGCTTTAAGTACACTCACTTTAAGTACACTCGCGAGTAAGTACATATCGCCCAATAGGCAAACGGCAGCTCACGCATGCGCCTGTCATCACGTCCTAAACAGCAATACCGGCTCCCTACCTGTACCGAAGCTGTGCGCAAGCAGGGAGACTATAGAGCCTGTTACAAATGCGTTATTTACATCAGTTATGCACGTATATGACGATTGCAGTACAGTACATGCATCGATAAGTGGGAAAAAGGTAGTGCTTCACTTTTAGTACATTTTCACTTTACATACATGCTCCGGTCCCATTGCGTACGTTAATGCGGGGTATGCCTGTGTGTATATGTATGTGTATATATATATATATATATATATATATATATTGAAAGAACAGTGAATTTAAACTGCATTTAAAGTTGTGGTCCAGCATAGCACCAAATAGAACAACAAAAGAACTGCTCAACTAGTCTGATCTATGGGCAACAGGTAGCTATATACTTGGCGTGCTTAGTCCATAAGGACTCGAGTATAAAAGTCCAAATGTCCAGTGTCCCCCTGATCGGGGGATACCTTGAAAAATTGGGGAAAAGGAAATACAGATGAGCACAGCCTTTAAAAGTAAAATTTATTGACCGGAGTATTGCTCACTTACATGTGAGTAAGCACCGGCTACACTTCACCCGCCGGTGTTTACTCACTTGTAAGTGAGCGATATTGCATTTATTTCTATGTCGATACGTTTTGTACTTATACAGGCTGTGCTCATCAGTTTTTCCTTTTTACCAAATAGAATTAGTAGTGATGATGGATTACTCTTGAGAAAGTCACAAGATTGTGACGGAACGCGTTGGGTCACCTGGAACGCACCAGACTTGAGACGGCTCATGCTGTGATTTTAATGTGTGTAATAACCGGAACAACAAAGCCAACTAACTTGGATATTTCACCTTGGAGGTTACCCCCACGCAACTACCAAGTTTCATACGGACTAAAATGCTGTACCGGGTGGAAAATTCTAAGGGACGTTTCTTCCTCAAGCAATTTGTGAGCAAACATCGTTCTGTTTACTGGCTCCCAGCCCACAGACATTTCTCTCTTCGCTATAAAGATTTGACTTCTTGTAAGTGCGTTTCATCTGTGCGCAATGTATTCAATCATGTTACTTTTTTACGCTAAGTGTGTATATATAGTATGTGTTATATACACACAGACAGTCCTGTGAATTTTAAGTGGAGGCGAGGGGCTGCGTCCCCCGAAATGTTGTGTTTCTTTATTATGCTCACAAATAAAGTAAATATAAAGTACTTGATGGTTTAAAGTAAACAATGTGTATGGTGAAGACTCCATATTCCTATATATTTATCTGTCTATATGTATTATAATCTACCTACATTCTCATCTATCTTGCAATTAATCATCCTATGTCTCCACTTTTCTCTCTTCTAAATGTGATCTTAATATTTAATTCATTCTCCTTTCTCTCCATACAGCTCTCACTTTTTATCTTTCTCTCACCATCCTTTTACTCCAGTTTCTTTCTTACTATTTTCTCTGTATCACAATCTCTTTATTTCCATGTTTCTGCCTCTGCATTATGTATTTACTCTCTTCTCTGTTTACATCTAATGCATCCTCTGTCTGAAATCTCAACGGTCACTCTCTCTAACGGAATTCCCTTACCCTTTAACCGTCAGACCTCTGTTTTATATGAACGGCATGACATACCTTGTGCCCCTTTCAATCTCCATCTCCTTGACCCTGTTCCATTCTGGTGCCTGTGATCTGCCTGTCGGTCTGGTGCCACCCCAATCTTATTTGTGACCCCAAAAATGTAATATGCCGGAGGGATGATGCATTGTTGTGATGAAGGCAATTAGGTGGCTGCACCAGTGCTAATTAATTTGGAAGCAGGATGGCAGTCTAAGGTCGAGTCCATAGAAGGACAGGCCGCGCTGAGCCGTGCGGACAATCCGCGCTGAGCCCCTGCATCCTCCATGAGTATGTCTTTAGAGGGGGCTCACGCGAGCGTGCTGAGGCGCTGGATTTTTCAGCCGACAGCCAAGCTGTTTTTCAGAGCGCTGTCGGCTGAAAACATCCAATCAGCGCGGAGCAGTGTCAACGTTGACGTCGGTGCGTCGCGGGGTGATTGGCCCAGCGACGTCACTGCCCTGCCTCCCTCAGTCTCCCTCCGCCTCCGATCGCGCCCGCTGGCTCGCCTGCATGGGCATGAAATCGCGCAGATTTCACCAGGCGAGCCTCAGCGTCAGTGCGCCTCAGCCCTGCTACCCCCTCTATGGCCCCAGCCTAAGATTTTGTGTGGACTACAGAAAACTGAAACCCATCACACACAAAGAGACAGCTCCTTACCTAGAATTGAAGAATCATTTCCGGCCTTGAAATTGGCCTCTATCTTCTCCTCTGGATTTACTTGGATATCTTTTGGTTTATGTAATGCTCCTGGCAGATTCCATTGTTTGATGGAGACTGTCTCGGTAGCTACAATAAAACGATGGTATTGCTCTACTTGGACAATAGAATTGTTTTCTCCAGAAACTTCGAAGGGCAGTTGGCAGAGCTGGAAATAATCTAAGGTAAATTGAGCCAGTTTGGGCTTAAAAAGAAAACCAACCAAATGACATTTATTAAAAATGAAAATAAATTATCTGGGGCATATCAGTAATATAAAAGTAGTGACGCCAGATCTGAGAACATAACACATCGCAAAGTTTCAGGGCCCAGGGAAAGCCTGAAGAAGGGGCCAGGGCTCGGAAATTATGCATGCAAATTTGTGTCTAACCAACATTAATAACAATGTTTACCTCTTGTAAACACTTGAAAGGAATTACCAGTAAACGAGCAAATTTCTAAAGTCAACCAGAAGGATTCAGTAGTTTTGTTTCAGCATAATGTTATATACATAAGCGCTATATAATGGCGCTATATAAATAAAGACATACAATACAATAATGTTTACATCTATTTTTGTTTTGAGTGCCAACCCCACTCTTTCCTAGGTGCGGGCCTAGCAGTGACTGCCAGGATCAGAGAACCTACAAGAAACGTGGGAGGAAATACCGGCTGCGTGCAAGTGCTTTACATCACAACACGGCAACATCTCGCCAATGGGCATGTCTCGTGTAGCTTCCAATCAGCATTATTATGTGGATGTAGATCTAGCTGCATTAGACCGCTTATAAAGTTTCGGCTGTCTAGAAAGATGCAGAATCAGTAGTCCCATTCAGAGACGGTGTTCCCTCTATTTAGACTCCTTAGTTGAAGCTTGGTCATTGTGAAGCTGGTAGTGGTTACAAACCCCTTCACTGTACAAAGCACATCAAAGATGCTATACCCATGTGAGTATACATGTCACGTGGTGTACAGAAGCTGTGCTGCAGGCAAGGATTGTGGGTAGTAACATGCAAATAAACACCCAGGGGCCGTGTCACTTTTAGCTTCCTAATACTGCAGCATATCTCTGCCACAATTTGCATCTGATAGCTACAGGAACAGCAATAAAGCAGATATTTTTTTTTGAGCAAGTAACTCCTGCTCAGCCACTGTCTATTAAATAAGCAAGTAGTACTCTTGGGTTTTATAACTGTGGCCCTGGGACCCCAGTACTCCAGCACGTCGTGTCCCATAGCTGCAGACTAGTGAATGAGAATGAGAGAGGTCCTCGTTCAATATACTGTCAGGCCACTTCCCTTTGCTGGAAAAGCTTTTCATCCCATTCATTTGAGACTCTCTCCTCGAGCTGTGGGACGCCCGTTTACCACATATTGAATGATGTCTGCAGTAAGGGAGCAGTCTTGGTTAGGGGGGTGCCCACGTCCCACAGAAAACCTGGCACCAGCCCTTGTACGATCTGTATATTACAAGGATCAGCGGATCATTGAATCATATTCAAACTCAGTATGCACAACTCCAGCCCACAAGCCCTCCTCCCCCCCACACAACAGGTCAGGTTTTCAGGATATCCCTACTTCAGCACAGGTGGCTCAATCAGTCCCTGCTTTAGCACAGAAACCTCAATACATCACTGCTTCAGCACAGATGGCTCAATCAGTCCCTGCATCAGCACAGGTGACTCAATCAGCCTCTAATTGAGCCACCTGTGCTGAAGCTGGCATGTCCTGAAAACCTGACCTGTTTGGGGGGGAGGCGGAATGACTGGAGTTGAGCCCCCTTGTTCTAACGGATAACAGATAAATGAACACGTTTAAAATAGGTCAGCTCACTCCCCTGCATACAGATGTCATTGCTAGCCCCAACAGCCTCCCCAAGCTCATGTTATTATTTATGATTATTTTCTTGCAGCCCCCCAGCTCTCCCTCCTGTCTCCTGACCCCTGTGCATCAGATCTGACACGGTAACAGTAACAGCCTCTGCATTCACGTTTCCCAAAACAATGAAACGGCAAAAAATGGCAATGAATAAAGGAGGAAAATGTAATTACTCGAAGACATTAAAAATGTAGATCAAGGCAAATGAAGACATGGTATGCATGGCTAAGACAAGTAATTGGTTGCAGAGGGACAGTGCAGCAAGGAGCCGCCTGCACACACTGCCAGGCTCTCCGCGTCTGAGTCATCAATCTGCCACGTGCACAGGATTCAGAATCTGATCCCAATCTCTGCTTCCCACCCCCAGCATGTGCTCGGGGATATGGGCAGTGTGCTGCTAATCCCCCGCTCCCTTCACCTTTTCATTGCAATGTATGGCTGCCTCCCGCTGGGCGCGGGTTAACCCCTTCACTGCTGCATGGCGTTGCAGGCCTCATTGCCAGCAAAAGGGGGTTAGGGCAGCAGGGACCAACTTGGACTCCATTGAAGCAGCATTGAATCTGGGTCCAGAGATACAAGAATGGGCAATCTCCGTGTTATTGAGAGACGTTCTGCAGGACTATTGGACCGAGACCTCCGGTAGGACATGGAATGAGGTTGCAAAGCTGTAAATTATATCAAAACTACAGTACTGTGAAGCCAGCAGCAGAAGTGGGAAAAGCCAGTTCAGCATTAGCGTATGAGTGCCGACCCGAAACCAGTACCCATGATCCCTGAGTCATGTCAGTGATTCACCCCTCAGAGGGTCACTAATGCAGCGTAAGCCAAAGTGTCTGTGAGCAACAGATCATGCTGTTCAGAATCAGGAACTCGTCCTCCCAGCTACCCACATAACCCCATCTCCATGCATGGCACATGCCAGCTACCCACATAACCCCATCTCCATGCATGGGGGGGGGGCCACATGCCAGCAGCTACCCACATAACCCATCTCCATGCATGGCACATGCCAGCTACCCACATAACCCCATCTCCATGCATGGCACATGCCAGCTAGCCCACATAACCCCATCTCCAGCATGGAACATGCCAGCTACCCAACATAACCCCCATCTCCATGCATGGCACATTGCCAGCTACCCACATACAACCCCATCTCCAGCATGGCAATCCGCACCCACCACTAAACCCCACTCCATACATGGACAGCCCAGTACCCACATAACCCCATTCCATGCATGGCACATGCCAGCTACCCAAAACACATCTCCCATGCATGGACATGCCAGTACCCACCATAAACCCCATCTCATGCATGGCACATGCCAGCTACCCACAAACCCCATCTCCATGCATGGACATGCCAGCTACCCACATAACCCCATCTCCATGCATGGCACATGCCAGCTACCCACATAAACCCCATCTCCATGCATGGCACCATGCCAGCTACCCACATAACCCCATCTCCATGCATGGCACATGCCAGCTACCCACATAACCCCATCTCCATGCATGGCACATGCCAGCTACCCAATAACCCCATCTCCATGCATGGCACATGCCAGCTACCCACATAACCCGCCATCTCCAGCATGGCACATGCCAGCTACCCCACACTAACCCCATCTCCAGGCATGGCACATGCCAGCTACCCACATAACCCCCATCTCCATGCATGGCACATGCCAGCTACCCACATAACCCCATCTCCATGCATGGCACATGCCAGCTACCCACATAACCCCATCATCCAGTGCATGGCACCCGCAAGCTACCCACATAACCCCATCTCCATGCATGCTATGCCAGCTACCCACATAACCCCCATCTCCATGCTGGCACTGCAGCTACCCACATAACCCCATCTCCATGCATGGAACATGCCAGCTATCCCACTTCCTATAACCCCATCTCCATGCATGGCACATGCCAGCCTACCCCACATAACCCCATCTCCATGCATGCACATGCCAGCTACCCACATAACCCCATCTCATGCATGCATTCTATGCCAGTCCCTACCCACACTCAAACCCCATCTCCATGCATGGCACATGCCAGCTACCCACCATAACCCCATCTCCATGCATGCCTATGCCAGCTACCTCACATAACCCATCTCATGACATGGCACATGCCAGCATCCCACATAACAACCCATCTCCATGCATGGACATGCCAGCTACCCACATAACCCCATCTCCATGCATGGCACATGCCAGCTCCCACTAACCCCATCTCCATGCATGGCACATTCCAGCTACCCACCTACCATTATCTCCATGCATGGCACATGCCAGCTACCCACATAACCCCATCTCATGCCCAGAGATGTTAGACCTTAAAGTGGATTCTATATTTCAAATTCTTTATGGGCAAGCTACCCAGCTACCTGAACAAGCTCCTCACCCCTACCACATGCAGCACCTATCACCTGAGATCAGACTCCAAAAGACTATTCATGGTCCCAAGGCTCAACAAAGTATCCGGACGTTCCTCCTTCTCTTACTGTGCACCCCAAAACTGGAACAACCTACCAGAGACTCTCACATCCACCACCAGTTTAAGTTCTTTCAAATCTAAGGCTGTCTCACATTTTAACCTCGTCTGTAACTGTTTCATACGCCTATAATATACATCTTCTCTTACTGTGCATGCAATGTCTTGTATATAAATATACCCTGTTCATTTATGTAACTGTATTTGTAACCATGTATTATTTGTCTTAACTCTGTGCCCAGGACATACTTGAAAACGAGAGGTAACTCTCAATGTATTATTGTACCGCTGAGGCAGATGTGAACTTCAATTCCTAACTCAACCTGGAGTTTGTATATGTATTACTTCCTGGTAAAACATTTTTATAAATAAATAAAAATATTTGCGTTCCCAGTTGACTCTGGGTCATCACTCCACAAGTGCCTGGGAGTGATGTCGTATACTGCCACCCTGAAATACAAACTCCAGATTGAGTTAAGAATTGAAGTTCACATCTGCCTCAGCGGTACAATAATTCCTGGCTCTACCTACAACCTAATTTGCAAGACTGCAATATTCCTTGGGGTCTTCTTATATTGCTGTGGTGGCTAGTACCTTACAAATAATGTCATGAAAGCAAAATGGTCTGAACATTGCCTGTAATCCACATAAATAATGACTGATTATCTCATTTGCCTCCTGATTAAGGTCTCGTTGCTCTCAACGGGCACTCGATAAGTATTCTGATGCTTTCCAAGAAATCTTTGTTGGAGAAATCTCTTTGTAAGATCAAAAAAGCCAGAGCATCCAGATGTATTATTAATTGGCAATGCCAAGAGCACCGATGGGCTTCAGTCGCTCCTATGCTCGGAACATATGGAATCAGCATAGAGCTCTCTCCACTTTCCTACAACCTACTCATGGTTTGCCTCTTTGTCTATGAGAGTTAGGCCTCGGCCATGATTACCGCTTGCTGGCCGGAAGCGTGCTGAGGCGCGCTCCCGCTCAGCACTGAGCCCCTACAGTCGCAATGAGAGCGGCTTTAGTAGGGGCTCACCTGCGCTTCCGCAAGCGCTTGCGGAAGCGCAGGTCTTAGGGGAATTTACAATTCCCCCGCTTGCCGGCGCAACAGGCCGGTCACGTGAGCGGTTCGCCCAATGAGGGCGAACCAGCTCCGTGACATCACTGGCCCGCCCCCGGCCAGTGACGCGCCCGCCCCCGGCCCGCACCCTGACAGCCCGCTGACAGCGCGTGCGGTAAGCAACCGCAAGGCCAGGGAAAGCACCTGCTTTCCCTGCGCCTCAGTGCGCCTCAGCACGCCAGCAGGGAGCATGGCCGAGGCCTTACTCGTGGCCCAATTACCATGTAATACTGTGTAATAACAAGCATTTTAGCGCAAGTTTTAAAGTTGTCATTTGAAAGGCATGGAACCAACCGGAAGGATCCTCCATGCTTTATACTTCTGCAGAATATAGCTCACAGGTGACCGGCGGTTCTGCATAATAAATGCGGAAAATCTATGCTATTTAACCTTTCGCAATGCAGAGTTCTTACAGCGAAATGGTTAACCGGTAAAAACGCCCTGTTTCCCCTTTACTGGAGAGTTTGCCCACCGTGGCCAGTGAGCTCAGCTCCCGGGGAGCCGTATCGCTCATTCCCAATTGTAGAACGCTCCCAGGTGTTGACATGTTAAAGAAGCGACTGATTCAAGTCAAGGTCAAATCTCCAAGACTGTTTATTTGTTTAAGCCAGGGGTCTCAAACTCCGTCCTCCAGGGCCGCCAACAGCTTTAATGGATATCCCTGCTTCAGCAAACACTAATAGGTTTATCTGTTGTGAATAAACACCTCTATCCGGCACCAAGCAATGGGGAGCAGAGGACGCAAGCCGAGAAAATTCTACTGGGCCATATGGGCACTAATTGTAGTCGTACATTTAATCCCAGCAGTTCCCTGAGGCAATCGTTTGGCCAGTTAACCCTGGCACCTCAGTCTCGGACTGAGCCACTGATTGAGCCACCTATGCTGAAGCAGGGATATCCATAAAAGCTGGCATGCTGGTGGCCCTTGAGGACGGAGTTAGTGACCACTCGTTTAAGCTCTAATTGAATTGTTATTTATCGGTCTCCCGCTGCACGTCCGCTGTCAAAACAGGACTGGATTTATTAAAGAAAACATCATAACAATAGCAAAGGAATTCATTTCTAATGCAGGGAGTATGTCTGATGGTGAAGGAGACTATGCAGGGAGTATATCTGATGGGGAAGGAGAATATGCAGGGAGTATGTCTGATAGTGAAGGAGAATATGCAGGGAGTATGTCTGATGGTGAAGGAGACTATGCAGGGAGTATATCTGATGGGGAAGGAGAATATGCAGGGAGTATGTCTGATAGTGAAGGAGAATATGCAGGGAGTATGTCTGATGGTGAAGGAGACTATGCAGGGAGTATGTCTGATGGTGAAGGAGAATATGCAGGGAGTATGTCAGATGGTGAAGGAGAATATGCAGGGAGTATATCTGATGGGGAAGGAGAATATGCAGGGAGTATGTCTGATGGTGAAGGAGAATATGCAGGGAGTATATCTGATGGGGAAGGAGAATATGCAGGGAGTATGTCTGATGGGGAAGGAGAATATGCAGGGAGTATGTCTGATGGTGAAGGAGAATGTGCAGGGAGTATGTCTGATGGTGAAGGAGAATATGCAGGGAGTATATCTGATGGTGAAGGAGACTATGCAGTGAATGCAGAGTTGACCAGCAGGGGGCTCTGTTGCTAAGGAGTACAGTACATGATGGTAAATAAAGTGAATATGTGGTATTTCTGTTCCCTTCACTGCCGGAGGGGTCTTCAGTCCACAGACAATAGGTACATTTTATTTGCCATTTTATGTCAGCATGGGATTTATTTGTATTTATTTATAAGATGTGTTACCAGGCAGTGATACACTGAGAGTTACCTCTCGTTTTCCCGTATGTCCTGGGCACAGAGTTATGATGACGGATACATGGTTACATTAAGTGATCAGGGTTACACGTTATATTTACAGGCACATTCCATGCACAGTAAGAGATAATGAATGTTATAGGCGTATGTAACAGTTACAGACAATATATGTTATAGGCGTGTGTAACAGTTACAGATAATATATGTTATAGGCGTATGTAACAGTTACAGATAATATATATTATAGGCGTATGTAACAGTTACAGATAATGTATATTATAGGTGTATGTAACAGTTACAGATAATATATGTTATAGGCGTGTGTAACAGTTACAGATAATATATGTTATAGGCGTATCTAACAGTTACAGATAATGTATGTTATAGGCGTATGTAACAGTTACAGATAATGTATGTTATAGGCGTATGTAACAGTTACAGATAATATATGTTATAGGCGTATGTAACAGTTACAGATAATATTTATTTGATTTATTTATAAAATATTTTACCAGGAAGTAATACATTGAGAGTTACCGCTCGTTTTCACGTATGTCCTGGGCACAGAGTTAAGACAAATAATACATGGTTAGAAATACAGTTACATAAATGAGTAGGGTATACATTATATACAAGACATTGCGTGCACAGTTAAAGAAAATATATATTATGGGCGAATGAAACAGTTACAGACCAGATTAAAATGTGAGACAGCCTTAGATTTGAAAGAACTTAAACTGGTGGCGGCTGTGAGAGTCTCCGGTTGATTGTTCTAGTTTTGGGGTGCACGGTAAGAGAAGGAGGAACGGCCGGATACTTTGTTGAGCCTTGGGACCATGAACAGTCTTTTGGAGTCTGATCTCAGGTGATAGGTGCTGCATGTGGTAGGGGTGAGGAGCTTGTTCAGGTAGCTGGGTAGCTTTCCCATAAAGAATTTAAAGGCAAGACAGGAAAGGTGAACTTTGCGCCTAGACTCTAGTGATGACCAATCTAGTTCTTTGAGCATTTCGCAGTGATATGTGTTATAGTTGCATTGGAGAACAAAACGACAAATTGAATTGTAGAGGGTGTCAAGTTTGCTAAGGTGGGTTTGAGGTGCTGAGCCATATACTATGTCTCCATAGTCAATAATTGGCATTAGCATCTGCTGTGTGATACACTTTCTGACCAGGAGACTTAGGGAGGATTTGTTCCTATAAAGTACCCCTAGTTTGGCATAGGTCTTGGTTGTCAGGGTATCAATGTGCATTCCGAATGTTAAGTGGGATAATATATGTTATAGGCGTGTGTAACAGTTACAGATAATATATGTTATACGCGTATGTAACAGTTATAGATAATATATATTATAGGCGTATGTAACAGTTACAGATAATGGGGCTTATGCAGAGAGGTACCTTCCAGAAAGGCTGAAATTCGCCGCAGGATTGGCAATAAATTTGGTCCTATGCAGAGTACTCCGTTGCGCGGTGTGCTTTAAATTGCTATTTAGGCGAGTTTCACTTGGCGTGAAACTCGCCATGTAGTGGCGCGCTGTATTTGCCCACAATACAGCCAACTTTTGTTGGCGGGCAAAATTTCCTCTGAACGCGCCATTTAGTAGCTCCGATTGGCGCATACATGCGCATCGGAGCTACTGGAATCTTGCGTGTTTCAACATTGGCGAAATCACGCTTCTCGCCACACGTCTGGCGAATTTGAATTGCCCACCATGGTCTCGCCAGGACAAGCTTCTCGCCTGCGTATTTTCGCCAAAAGATGGCATGTTATAGGCGTATGTAACAGTTACAGATAATATATATTATAGGCGTATGTAACAGTTACAGATAATATATATTATAGGCGTATGTAACAGTTACAGATAATATATATTATAGGCGTCACGCCGGCCTGGGCAGAATAGCCGCAACACGCCGGCCTGGGCAGAATAGCCGCAACACGCCGGCCTGGGCAGAATAGCCGCAGCACGCCGGCCTGGGCAGAATAGCCGCAACACGCCGGCCTGGGCAGAATAGCCGAGTTATGTGTTTTTTTCCTGATTGGTTTTATTAACCCCTTTGCTGCTGGGTGGATCCACAATGCATTGCACATCTCATGGGCTGGAATCCATTGCTGGCCTTCTCTGTATCTGATTCTAGAGCATGACAGAGCCCTACAGAATCACTTCAGAGACCAGCAGGTGAACAAATAAAAAAATATATACTTTTAAACGCACATTTCACGAGCTGCCCCACTCTCTCCAATATCAGGCTTATTGTAGGAAAAAACGATGTTTGACTGTAGGTTTCTTATTATCGCAGATACATTCTTTAGGGATACCCAGAAAGGGGGAGTTTTCTGCTTGGCCACATCTCTGTTAACCCCTTCACTGCCACATTAGCCTACAGTGCATTGCAAACCTTTACCAATGAGGGATGTACTCGAAGCCACGGCAACCCCCTCAGGCTCCTCCCACCACCATACTCAGTAGGCGTTGCCGCGGGATGCCCAGGAGGAGGTTGTACTCTCTCCTGCTCCATATTGTGGACTTCCTCGCCCTCGTCACCCGCTCTGATACCATCTGTAGGTGGGTACTACCATTTAACGAAGACTGGAGGCCCCGATAAAGGGAACTCGATTTCGGGCTGGTTCACCGGGGACTTGAGTGGGACGGTCCTCCGCGGTGCACTGAGCGTGGGAGAGTACGTGGCCCATTTCACTGACTCCCTCGCTACTTGCCTCTTTTGTAGTTTATCATACTTATTTTGGCTGTACCAGGCTGCAGCCCCTCTTATCCCCCTTGAGGGGCCTTCTCCTGCAGTTCTGGCTGTATATTCACCCTCTTTATCTTTGGGCACCCATTGTCCTGGAACAATAAGCCTGAGAACCTCCTCGCCAACCTGCTCCTGGCATTGGCTTAGCTAGCTATATATAAGACCAGGAAGCCATGTTTGGAATGGGAAGTCCTACTGGACATGATGGCGCTGTTCTGGGGCGCTGGTGCTCTCCTGTATACGGGCAGAGTACACCCACACCGCGTACACTGAGACGCTCTGTGACTCTGCCTCCCTGTCAGTGTCGGATAGCTCTGCTCGGTGACTCACCGAGGATTCTTTTACCTGCATCTCCCTGATTTCGTGCACTTTATTTTGTTTTACCGGACTCCTGGTTTCTGTTAATGTTTTGTTTACATCGATAGTCTTTTCTCGTTGGGTAAAACCAATGAGTTTGCTGTCCCAATGAATGCCAACCAGTTCCCACCAGTGTACAAAGGGGTTAATCCCAGTTACTGCTCTGTATAGTAAAATGTTTCTGATCACCTGAGTAAGTCATTCAAATATCCCTTTGGGCTAGTTCTTCTGCTTCATGTAGCCCCTAACTTGCCAGAGTAGCTTCCACCGTGTGGTCGCTGGGACTGAATGGGGTGTAATTGGAGGAGTCACTGTGTATCTGGTTAGGTGTATGCCTGGGTACGGTGCGAATGACAGACATTACACCATGCAAAGTGCAGATATGAATTTCATCTTGCATCACCCCTGCATTATATCAATGGAACAGACACCTAGCAATTACTCTGACAACAGATTGTAAATGTGAAGTCCGCTCCGCTGGGGGAAACTGAGCGTCTCTGATTTGGAAATGATTAAAAAAAGGATTATTCAAAACTCATTTGCCAGGGAAAAGAAGTAGCTCTTACTGAGGTCGGACATTTCCACACCGTCCTTCCCGCGGGAGTGAAAATGTCGAGGAAGAAAAGAGGAATCATATTTTAATTTATTTGCTAAAGGCAAAGCGCGTCTCCAGCATAGATGTTCCAATTGGTATTCATTCAAAGTTCACTGGAAACGTCCGTTCCCAGCAGGTTTCATTAGCTGAGGAACGCACCGCGATATATTTTTCCTATAGAGGCATAACTGGGGGTAAATAAGGCATGGTCAGGAATGAAAACAATTGTCCGAACAATTGCAGCCTTTGTGGGCAAATTCTGACCTTCTCGTCTCTTCAGTGACCTGCATTTGCTCTTATACACAATGTCCTCACCTGAAACCTGGCACAAGTCCCCTCTCTGCAGATTTGCAAATAATATTTTGGGGGGGTGGCCTTTGCAATGCTTTCTGCAGTGATTCTTATCTTTCTTTGGCGAGTTCTCATTGTTATATTGTAGGTGTGTATGCATTATTCCCTGGTAACATGCTTTATAGAGATAACCAGATATTAAAATAGTTATAGTGAGTTTATATAGATAGATTTTCTCACGCACACTGTCCTATCTCATTCCACTCCCCCCCTTACGTCTCCTTTCGGTCCGGGCTGCTTTTACATTTAAACAGAGAATATTTGACGTCTCCGCTGTTCATTTTCACACGAGGCGACCTGTTTTTACCTCATCTTATTCCCCACTTCTTCTCCACATCCATTGTAACCAGATATCCCTCTTACAAGGACAGTATATATAACACCCCTTTTGGGGTTACTAGGGCCTGAAGGAGTTAACTGTGGGAGCCCACACGAGTAACACCCCTTCTCCCATCACATGGTGCTGGGGTGACTCAGCAGAAGTTAAGCCCGCCCCCTTCTGCCTGGAGATAGTGACATCACACTGGGATATAAATAGGAAGGGGGAAGCTTCTGGAACTTAGATCCCAGGAGGAGTTGAAGAAGAGGGATCTCATTGTGAATATGTATACAGCCTATGCCCAGAGGGAGCTCCCCAAGCAACAGTCCCTAAGCCCAACTGGACCAGCACCATCAGAGGGTCCGTTGCTGGCTTTCATCCAGAAGGTGACATGGTGGCAGGCTGCCCCAGGACGGGAGGCTGAGGCCCCAGGCCCACCAGGGCGAGTGGATATGGAGAACTACCAGCACTATGGAACAGACTATTGTCCCGTGTGACGTGGGAGATTTATACCGCCATTTTGTTTCCCCTGAAAGTGACTGGCCACTACCTTCAATGATATGTATCTTGGGGATCAAGGGTGCCCCAGAGCTGAACAGTGTGCCTAAGCCCCGGAAACCCCCTGCTTCATGTTCAGGTTAAAAAACAGAGGGGAGTGGGGTTAAAAAAATCTAAACCTGGGTAGCTGGATAAATACATGGAAAGAATCACAAGGAGAGAGACATTTAAATGTGCCCCATGCAAAATGCATATTATAGGTTTTTATGAGGGATTTTGCTTTAAAGTGCAGCAATGAAACTATTACACTTATTTAGTAACGGTCCTTGAAAATGTCTATTTAAACATATGGGTGCGGAATGGTCTAAAGCAGGAGTGGGCAACTTCAGTCCTGAAGGGCCACCAACAGGTCAGGTTTTCAGGATATCCCTGCTTCAGCACAGGTGGCTCAATCAATTCCTGCTTCAACACAGGTGGCTCAATTTGTCCCTGCTTCCGCACAGGTGACTCAATCTATCCCTGCTTCAGCACAGGTGGCTCAATAAATTCCTGCTTCAGCACAGGTGGCTCAACCTGTCCCTGCTTCAGCACAGGTGGCTTGAGGAATGCTGTTGAGCACCCCTGCTCTAACTTAAAGCTATGCGATTCTATATGTTTTCTTGCCTGTGGGAGACACATTATCTGAATTATAAGCAGCTTTTTGCCATGGATATCTTGCATACTAGGTGGGTTGCAGTGAACAGAACTGACAGAGTCCATGCTGGTTTTAATGATAGAATTTGCCGAATGCTTGGAGAGAAGTTGAACAAAGCGGACTGGCTTCAACCTGCCGCACAAAGCTGGAGCCATGACACCTCGCTGTATTTACAGAGCTGTATTTGTGTATGTTTAGCGCTAAGTGAATTCGCTCCCTCGCTGTATCGTTTCCATGAGAACGTATTTTCAGCTGTCACTTTGCTCTGTGAATGTAAACATTCTGCACATGAATATTCCAACTTTTAATTCATTAACCCCTTCATTTTTGCTATGGTTTACCCAAGAAAATCATATTTTTCAATCCGCTGGGAGAGCGAAACGTTTCAAATATCAAGTGTCCGTGAGGATAAGATGGTGCCCTCCCAGAGCCGCTGAGGTTACCATCATGCTCAAATACTAATACTATATGAGTTAAAGTTAGGGTTGCCATATGTCCCATAAATACGGGATTGTCCCTATAAAGGATCTGTCAGAACATCCAGGATGACTGCTGACAGGCACTGACCCCACCTTCTCCAAAGCTACCTCGGCCATCTTGCCTCCTGGCAATCCCTGCCCTCACAGGAAGTAAGCCTCACTTTGGACCTCATTGCCAGCAGCTGCCTCTGGCTTTTAAGTAGCAGGCAGTTGCTATCCAACCTTGCTCATGCAAAGTACTTGTTGCCTTATCCTGTCTGAGCTCTGCCTTGCCTTTGTTTTACCTGCTGCCTGTCTTGACCTTGGAACTGAACCTGACTACCCCTTGCCTGCCGCCCGCCTCGATATCGGAACCGGACCTGACTACTCTTTGCCTGCCTTGACCTTGAAACTGGACCTGACTACCCTTTGCTTGCCGCCTGCCTCGACCTCAGAACCAGACCTGACTACCCTTTGCCTCCCACCTGCCTCGACCCCGGAACCGTACTCAACTACCCCTGCATCCCAGGCCTCTGATCCCAGGCCGAGGTCGGTGTATTACTCTCTACCTCTGCCCTGCGGGTCCGTATCCTGTCTGGCAGTCAGCAACGTTACAGTCCCTTATTTCATTTTATTAGTCTGTTGTCCCGCTTGACGCAAAATTGCCCTGTATTTTAGTGCCTTGACACAGGGCTGCCGACAAGGAGGAGAGATGGGGCAACTGGAAAATAACTGACGACCTCCATGCTGCCAAAGACAGAGGTCATTACACTCTGCTCATATTACTCGACCTCTCTGCAGCATTTGACACCGTGGACCACCCTCTTCTCCTTCACATTCTCCATACTCTTGGTATTCGGAACAAAGCTCTATCCTGGATCTCATCCTACCTCTCCCATCGTACTTTTAGTGTCTCTTCTGCTAACACCTCCTCCTCCTCTATCAATCTCTTTGTGGGGGTACCCCAGGGCTCTGTCCTGGGACCGCTTCTCTTTTCTCTGTACACACTCTCTCTAGGTGACCTAATAACATCTTTTGGGTTTAATTATCACCTCTATGCTGACGACACACAAATATACTTTTCAACACCTGACCTTACACCTGCTGTACAAACCAAAGTTTCTGAATGTCTCTCTACTATATCATCCTGGATGGCCCTCCGTCGCCTTAAACTCAACATGGCTAAAACAGAGCTCCTCATACTTCCTCCCAAACCTGTCCCTACTACCTCCTTCCACATTACTGTTGGAACTACAATCATTCACCCAGTAGCCCAAGCATGCTGCCTAGGGGTCACACTCGACTCCTCTCTCACATTCGCCCCTCACATTCAAAACATTTCTAAAACCTGTCGCTTTTTCCTCCGCAATATAACTAAGATACGCCCTTTCCTCTGTTGCTCGGCTGCTAAAACTCTGACTCAGGCCCTCATTCTCTCCCGTCTTGATTACTGTAACCTCCTGCTGTCCGGCCTTCCTGCCTCTCACTTGTCTCTTAGAAACTTATGGTGTACCCCCGCTTCAGCTTGGATATATTACTGAGGGAATGGTGCTGCAAGGGGCATGTAACTTGATACACACAAATAGACAGACAGAGCCCCTGGTGGTAGCACTCTATTCCAAAATGATATGGTGATTTTTTTAAATAACTTTATTAATGACAATAACGTTAAAATATTGGGGTCTAAAACAAGGATTAAATATTCCAAGTGTGTGCGTCTCTATTGGATAGATGTGTCCAGAAGAGTGTACATAATTGGACACATCTATCCAATAGAGACGCACACACTTGGAATATTCTAATTCTTGTTTTCCGCACCCCAATATTTTAACGTTATTGTCATTAATAAAGTTATTTTAAAAAATCACCATATCATTTTGGAATAGAGTGCTACCACCAGGGGCTCTCACTTGTCTCCCCTACAATCTATCCTAAACGCTGCTGCCAGAATCACTCTACTCTTTCCTAGATCTGTCTCAGCATTTCCCCTCATGAAATCCCTCTCCTGGCTTCCGATCAAATCCCGCATCTCACACTCCATTCTTCTCCTCACTTTTAAAGCTTTACACTCTTCTGCCCCTCCTTACATCTCTGCCCTAATTTCTCGTTATGCACCATCCAGACTCTCGCGTTCTTCTCAAGGATGTCTTCTTTCTACCCCCTTTGTATCTAAAGCCCTCTCCCGCCTTAAACCTTTTTCACTGACTGCCCCACACCTCTGGAATGCCCTTCCCCTCAGTACCCGACTAGCACCCTCTCTGTCCACCTTTAAGACCCACCTTAAGACACACTTGCTTAAAGAAGCATACGAATAGCACTGTGAACATTCTGAACACATGATACATAAAGCTTGGACCCCTGCAGACGCACTTACCAGAACTCCCTCCTACTGTCTCTGTACGTTCTACCTACCAATTAGACTGTAAGCTCCTCGGAGCAGGGACTCCTCTTCCTTAATGTTACTTTTATGTCTAAAGCACTTATTCCCATGATCTGTTATTTATATTATCTGTTATTTATTTGATTACCCCGTATCTTACTACTGTGAAGCGCTATGTACATTAATGGCGCTATATAAAGACATACAATACAATATAAAGTCGGGACAGGCCAGAGGGTAGGCCCAACTTCTGCATCTCGCTGCCAGGGCGCTGTTTGCTGCCATGCCACAGCTGCTGCGGCAGGACAGCCCAACCGCCGTCGGCACCGGACATTGGGCTCAACTTCCGTACCTGCACTTGGGACCGGCACGGCACCAGAGGCCTTATCCCCTCCTCCCTCCCCCCCCCCAGGTGAAAATGGTGGGAGGAACTGTATGTATGTGTGTGTCTATTGTGGGGGGAATTGTGTGTGTGTGTGTGTTGTGGGGGGAATTGTGTGTGCATTGAGGGTTCTGTGTGTGTGTGTATTGTGGGGGGGAGGGATGTCCCGTATTATAAAAACTTAAATGTGGCAACCCTAAAGGGTAAGAGGCTCCTGGGAGAATTGCAGCTTAGTCACGTCCCCAGCCTCTCCAAGCCGTGCTGTAGGTGAAAGAACCGACTTCTCATTGCCAAGCTCAGCAAGCTGTGGTTTTTATACCTCATATCTCCATAGATTCTGTATGGGATGGAAATCGCAGCCACGCTCTGGAGAGCAGGGTTAAGCGGTTACTCTGACCACAGAAGACGCTGGCCCAGACATCACCAAACTCCACAAAATCAGGGAAAATATAGGACGTTATCTAAATCAGGAACCAGCGTTATTTTCCTGCGTTAACACCTTATTCACTAATCTAATCACATGCAAATAAATAATGGCCGTGGAGGAGTGAATTAGAAAAGGGTAAACATCATTATCCTCAAATAACGTAACCCTATTCCCATTCAGACTATGAAATAGAGAGAGGTTTCCATCTGTCTCTTTCTCACGGTCTTCGTCTCACACACTCACTCATGCTCCCTCCCTCTCACACACTCACTCACGCTCTCTCCTTGTCACACACTCACGCTCTCCCTCTCACACACTCACTCATGCTCTCTCCCTCTCACACACTCACTCACACTCTGACTCACACTCACTCTTTCTCACGGTCTCCCTCTCACACACTCGTGCTCTCTCCCTCTCACAAACTCACTCATGCTCTCTCCCTCTCACACACTCACTCAGGCTCTCTCACACTCACTCTTTCTCGTCTGCTTCTGGGTCTGGGAATAATGCAGAGCTGGGTATGATGTAACTGGCGTTAACCTTAACAGAGTTTAGTGATCATGGGAATAAATCACAGGCTCATTTGCATACCATTTAGAATAACAGCTGTTAAAAATAACATCTTGCTTTTTACGGGATTAAAACCGAAATAACATCATGGTATTTCATTTAGTGAAGACTGCGTTATGAATAACGGGCGTTTACTCCACGTTGGATGCGCTATCAGAGCTTTGTGAATCTGGCCATTGTCCTGTAATATATACACCAAATACAAGAGTACCATATATACCATTGTCCTGTAATATATACACCATTGTCCTGTAATATATACACCAAATACAAGAGTACCATATATACCATTGTCCTGTAATATATACACCATTGTTCTGTAATATATACACCAAATACAAGAGTACCATATACACCATTGTCCTGTAATGTCATTCAGATCTGACCCCAAGTGAGTCGAGAAGAAACCCCCAGATAATTGCACCCAAATGCCAGTTAAAGAATGGGTATAAGGCAAAAGGTGACCCATCAATTAATACCCCTACTGGTCAATCTGTTCACCATTGTGGGATCAGTAATAATAAATAAAATAACATTTTATTACATCAATAATTATTTACACAATAACAATAAACTACTAAAATGAATGAATACAAGGTCTCAGTGGTGGAGTAGATAGTAGATTATAGATATAATCTTGTTAGTTAGTTCTGTCCTTGTATATATATATAATCCTATTGGACAGAAATCTACCAGCGCGGTCGTGTAATCCGCAGCATACTCACCATACGTATGGAGTAATAATGTGTATTAAACGTGGATGTCACGATATGCTTGAAGGCTTAGCTGAAGAGAGCTCAAGACCCCCAGGTGAGGGACCCCTCACAAATCTCAATAATAAATCGTCATTTATACCCCCTTTGGAAACAAGCACTAATGTAGATGTTTTTTCCAAATTAGTCACGAGAGATCTTATGAAACTACCAGTGAATAAAGGGAAACAGAATCTCTGCTTTGCTGAAAGATTGGACCTGAATGACTTAGTAAATGAGAACACAGTTACCATTAAACCCTCCGATACTGGTGGGAACGTTGTTATTTTAGACCAAAATGATAATATGACGATAAGCGCTACACCATTTTGAAAACCGATGCAACACCGGCATTTTCAAAAGAACTAACAGGCTCAAATTTGGTCTGGAATCAAAACTGATTTGGAAAAAAGAATATGAATTCATGTTAATTAAATCACCTCAGACAGCAACGTTTTATTACCTACCTAAAATTCATAAGGGGATCAGTCCTCCTCCAGGAAGACCAATAGTCTCGGGAATTGATAATATTACCTCTCATGTCAGCGTCTATTTAGACCATGTTCTACGTCCTTTTGTAGATACTCTTCCATCTTATGTTCGTGATACAAAAGATGTATTACTTAAACTAGAAAATATCACAATAGATACAGGGACATTCTTGGTAGGACTAGATGTCGAAGGACTCTTCCAGTATTCCACATAAGTATGGAATGAGTGCGGTTGCCCACTTTTTCAAAGCAAGAGGAGATGAATCTAAACTCCACGATGACTTTGTCCTTAAACTCCTGGACTATACTCTGACCAACAATTTCTTCCTGTTTAACCACCAACTGTTCCATCAAGTACAGGGTACTGCGATTGGGACCAGTTGTGCTCCCACCTACGCTAATTTATATCTGGGCTGGTGGGAGGAGACGGTGGTCTTCATAGAGACCCAGCAAAGATATACAGGACATGTGGAATTGTGGGTCAGGTATATTGACGATGTTTTGCTGTTATGGAACGGCACTGAGGAACTCTTGAAGGAATTTATCAAGGATTTGAATACCAACCAACATAACCTTAAATTGACATTGCAAGCAAATAAAACCAAAATTGAGTTTATCGACATCCCTGTCTCTAAAACATCAGATGGTAGCTTGGAAAGTAGTATCTATAGGAAACCCACCTCCACCAATACTCTTCTGATGGCTAACAGCCACCATCCCAATTACATTAAGGACAACATACCTACAGGACAATTCCTCAGACTGAGGCAGAATTGTTCATCAACAGCAGAATTTGAAATACAGTGAGCTCCAGATTCCAAGCACGATGCTACAGCAACAAAATGATCAAAAAAGCCTATTATTGGGAGATTTGACATCTCAGAGATTGACTCTGCTCTCTAATAATACCCCTGAGCCCCCACAATATATATATATATATGTATATGTGTCAAAATGGAGAGCTATTGAGCGTGGCGTATGTATACAACAGACGACAGAGAAGCCCAATGCTGCATCCAACAAGACAGAAATACACAGTAAAATACTTATATATTCTCTTGAAATAGGGTCATTTAGTTTAACCCTTTGACCACAGTGGGTCTATATCCAGCAGATTGAAAGGACTTGCAAACTAGGGAAGTGGGGAGGGCCATGGTTGTCAGAGTCGGAGTTATGGATGTCAGTCGGTGCCATGGTTGTCAGAGCCAGTGTTATGGATGTCAGTCGGTGCCATGGTTGTCAGAGTCGGAGTTATGGATGTCAGTCGGTGCCATGGTTGTCAGAGTCGGAGTTATGGATGTATATTTTCTGTGTGTTATCCTTAGTCAGGATATTTATCAATGCGGATATATCCTCCCTCCAGGACTATTTAGCTGATACTTATGTGGTTTTAGCTATTAGATTGTTATACCATCTTTTCCTCTTAGTGGCCCTCTGTAGGGGACCAGACAGTCACATGTCCATGTGGGATCTTTTTTGATTTCCACTACGACTGTCAGGATCCTTCTCCCCTCATTATTTACATCTGGGTTTTCCACTTGTGAGAGATTTTGTGCACACAGCATGTTTAGGATATGAGTTTATGACGGTGTTTTCCCTGTCCGTTTTTGTTTTTATATGTATGTCTTATTTTACATCTTGGTTCATTTGTTCTTTTAGTCCGTGATTAATAAAAAACATTTTGTTTCTCATCCATTATATGATCAGAGTGCTTGTTTTTGGGATTTCCTTTTCTTCTTTTTGTGTTTCCATTTCTTGTTCCCTTAGCACCGCCACCCACCTATTTTGGTTTATTTGTGGTTTTGTTGATTATATTTACTCTATATTGTTTTTTGATGCGGTTATGTTTGTGGTTTTATATATATACATATGTATGTATGTATGTATTTATGTATGTATGTATGTATGTATGTATGTATGTATGTATGTATGTATGTATATATAACAATTAGGAAGAATAAAGGACCGTGCCTAGGTCAGATATATATATGGACACACTTAAGAAAGAAAAAAAAAACGGCAGTTGCAGACAAGTCTGGCAGCAAAAGAGTTAAAAAAGCTACAGCACATAAACCCAGTGTCAGGGAAACGAAGAAATCTGAACAGTAAAACACGACCTGATTGTAATAAATGGCGAGGGAGAATAAGGCGCGAGGAGAGACTGTGCTCTGTGTGAGTAATACTGTATGTTTTAATGTCACATTTTGCTACAAGAACCATTAAAACCGATTTTTATATGTGTGTGTATATCTATATATATATTTATGTATATATATTTATCTGTCTGCACACAAGTATGTATATATTTTCTGCTATCGTGCCCATGACTTTATCCTCTGGGAAATAATTGGGATGTGCTCAGACTGATAATCGTCTCTGCGTGCGAGAAAGACCTGTGCAACGTTACTAAGTGACAGAGATCCATCTCTTGGAATTGGCGCGTGTCTGCGTCGGGATTATTTGCAGAGGCGGGTGGATTATTTTTGCAGATTTTGATCCTTTAGCTCACGGATTTCGGCGATTTCGTCTTTTCCGGATTATTTTTTATACCAATCGACGTATTCCAGAATCCGCTCTTGCATGGCTGAATCCGCACTTTGGATTGTTAAAATCCACTGGTGGATTGTATCCGATGGCGGTTTTGGATTAATCCGCACGGATTGAAACTGGAAGAATCCGCCCACGGATTTTACTTCGCGGATTTTGAATAGAAAGAGCAGGAAATTCTGTCTCTAATCATTTGTACCTCGTAAAGAACGAGAAAAAAAATGTAAGATGCGCAAACAACACAATAAACCACTGTTGTGGTTTTGTCCATGTTAACCTCTTCATGGCCAGAGGTGCCTGTCCAAGTGAGGTTAAGTTGAAGTAGTATGTTTTTATCTGTTTGTTTCATGTATGAGAAAACGCAAAGTAAAGGTTAAAAGCTTGGGAGTTCTAAAAATGGCTGCCCTCAATCTTCTTGCATTACTGGCTGCTATGATGATGTTGGTAATAATGATCGGAGCCTTTATGGTAAATACAGGCCCAAAGATGTGACTCTTCAACCCCCCCCCCCCCCAAAATAAAATCCGCTACAAAACATCTTTCAACTATTCACTGCCACATAGGCCGGCAACATATTCCAGTCACTTCCTTTCCTGTCAACACACACACACACACATATAGAAATGCATACACACATATACACAGACATACAGTATACACATGTAGACATACAGTACACACAGACACATATAGACATACACACAGACATAGACATACACACATATACACACACACATACACATATAGACACAACACACACACACACACACACATATACACACATCTATACACACACATGCACATGTATACACATACACATACATACACACACACAGACATAAAGACACAGACACACACACACACATATATACACATATACATACACACACACACACACACACACACACACACACACACACACATAGACAAATACACAGATATACACACACACATATACACATATACATATACACATACACACACATACCTGTCGCTTTTTCCTCCGCAATATAGCCCAACTTATACACACACACATACACATATAGACACAACACACACACACACACAGGAATGTTACAATAGCACACGGGACATGGAATGTCACAATAGCACACGGGACATGGAATGTTACAATAGCACACGGGACATGGAATGTTACAATAGCACACGGGACATGGAATGTCACAATAGCACACGGGACATGGAGTGTTACAATAGCACACGGGACATGGAATGTAACAATAGCACACGGGACATGGAATGTTACAATAGCACACGGGACAAGGAATGTTACAATAGCACACGGGATAAGGAATGTTACAATAGCACACGGGACAAGGAATGTTACAATAGCACACGGGACATGGAATGTTACAATAGCACACGGGACAAGGGTGGGAGGGTTGGGGGAGCACGGCTGAAGGTTTGCCTGGGTGGGAGGGTTGGGGGAGCACGGCTGAAGGTTTGCCTCGGTGGGAGGGTTGGGGGAGCACGGCTGAAGGTTTGCCTCGGTGCTAAATACCTTTTCACCGGCCCGGTGAGTGAGGTATCACAAGCTGCAAAACTAGCTGAACTGTACGGTTTGTGTAATACACCAACGGAGAGACACACGCTGTGTGTATGTGATTATTCTGGTCCAGGCAGCGTTGCCCCAGCAACGTTGGAACGTTGTCCCTTGAAAGATAAAGATGCTGAAGGATTAGTTAGAGAGAGTCTTGGAATCCGGCCTCTCTGAGTGATGGAGGGTGAAGTCGCCCTGCCTCATACCTGGTGATTTTTTGGAACTCGGGGGGGGACACATTTGTGTGCCTGCGTACAGTCCCAGCAGGGTCCTCCGTGTGTCCAGAGATAACACCCAGAGTATCCAAATGACCCCCACACATCTGCAGAGTGATGTAATACCGACTGCTGCAGCCACAGAATTGCTTAAGGTCAAAGGAATGTCATTCTTCTGCTTCCGCACCGTTTTCTGGGGTTGCTACCAACAACTTCAGGTCAACAACGTCTTCAAAGTTGGCAACGGCAGCAGAGAAGGAAAATACTGGGGATACAAGGACAGCCTGACAGTGTGAACGCGCTGCATTGCTGAGCACTCACCGCTAGGTATGTGCCTTATTATTACTCATGGCTAAGGTGCATGTTGGACCCAGTATCCGGAGTACCTCCAGCCCCTTTTCTACAGAAGCAGAATGGAGTATGAAAGAATGTGGTGTGGAAAACACACCCAGTGACAGCAGCGTTGTTTTGTAGAGCAGACAGTAGCTTGGAACATGTGTGTCAAGAGAGAGGGGATTTGGCCCAGGATGGTTTCACCCCATTTGGCCACTCTCTACTCTCACCTGGGAAGCAAGGGGTTAACTGGACTGGGGTCCAGTAATGTGGTTTTGCCTTGCTTCAGCCATCCAACTGTTTATTCCCCTGTATAAATGTATTGTTTCTGGGCCAGTGTCTGCACCACACACACACACTGGGGCTTAAGGGGTTAATGAGCTGCAGTTTAGGAAAATACATTAGGATGCGTGGTGTCTTTTCAGAAATATCTGGGCTTCAAAAGGCTTGATTGAAGTTGGGTGTGAAAAGTACAGAGGGACAAAGGAACATAGGGCACAACGGGTTTAGCAAATCAAACTCATTTATTGAGCCAACACTGGAGCACCGGTAACTGTATCATTATTTTTCTTTTTGAGGTGTGCAGCATTTCTCTTATATTGTCTGAAAAGTACAGAGGGGGCATTGGGTGTGAAATATAGCACCGGTGACAAATGTTCACTACACAGGAGTCCCTGCTTCAAAGAATTTCTTGATGGGGGCCAGGGGTGCGGTTACCAAGGAGATATCAGAATGAGTGACCTTATTAAATATAAGAATATTATGAGATGTCCTCGGACCATATGAAGTGATATTTAACAAGCCCTACATATGTGTATTCGTGGGACTGATTCGCACATAAGGATTACAGACACCTGATGTCTGGCAGGTACTAAGAGACAGATATTAATATCTCTCTTAATTTTAGTATTACACGGTAATATTTAGTCTCATTGGGAGCGTCATGCGTGCTGGAATGTATTAATATGTCTCACGTGCCAGTAAGTATTACTGAACTGAAGTTATGAAGTTATTTAGATAGGAAAAGCAGTTTTTAAACGTCCTTGGGTGGGAGGAGTTTTACGCTGAAGAAAACTGTCAACCTCACCACTGATTTATGAGAGAGGCTGGGTTTAGGTTGTGTTCAATGGGAAATAATTGTATAAGAACTTGGCTCAGCCTATGGCTATTGTCCTTCATGTCTTTCGTGTCTTGATGATTATGAAGATTGCTGTATGAACTGCCAGTCCAGATATGACTGTTTCATCATTTCCATCTCAAGTGAGGGTCATATTTTGTCTGTTATTTGTATATCTCCTGTGTTCACCTTTTTCAAGGAATAAATTATATTTTATCATCTCTAAGCCTTGTCCAGTTCAACCCAGTTATATCTTTGGTGGTGTATTATTCATAGCCTGTCACAAAGCTCCTGTCACAATGTGTATTTTGTATTTCTTTAAATAATGTTTTCCCCCCATCTCTGGTCCTCCTCCATCACACTGCGCATCCTGTATATATTACCGAATGCCGGTCTTACAAGCGCCCCAGCTCTACAAACAATATCCTTTATCACGTGGAATATTACAGAGCGGAGAGGCTCTGCATAACGGGCACGCCCGTATCAGCCCCAATGTGGGGAGTCCTGTCCATTGACACTCAAAAGTAAGCATTTGTAAACTTAAAATTAGTTTTTGGCGAGCCCTGCATGTTTAAGCTATTTCTTTATATCATTGCATTTCGTTGTTACCTTGTTTCTTTGCCGTGTGTTGTACAGTATCTGCTACTTTGCTTCACACTACAGGCATACCCCACATTAATGTACGCAATGGGACAGCGAAAATGTACTAAAAGTGAAGCACTACCTTTTCCCACTTAGCGTTGCATGTACTGTACTGCAATCGTCATATACGTGCATAACTGATGTAAATAACGCATGTGTAACAGGCTCTATAGTCTCCCCGCTTGTGCACAGCTTCGGTACAGGTAGGGAGCTGGTATTGCTGTTCAGGACGTGCTGACAGGCGCATGCACGAGCTGCCGTTTGCCTATTGGGCGATATGTACTTACTCGCGAGTGTACTTAAAGTGAGTGTCCTTAAACCGGGGTATGCCTGTAGTGAACATTCCTGAGAGGTTTATAAAATACTACACAATAATATTTTAGGTCAATGTTTTCTGGAAACAGAAAGTCTCTGGATATTTTTATAAATGGAACATTTGGTAAAAAGAAAAAGCTTTTTGTCCCTTCCCTGTTCTGGAGATATGATTTCTGGGGGACTAAATCAGGGGTGCGCAAACTCTTCTCTCTGCACCCCCCCTTGCCTGCCCTGGCCCCCCCCCCTCGGCGTCAAATGACGTCACGTTGCCATGGTGATGTGTCGCTGGAAAGTTAAGGTAAGTGAAGTTAGAGAGGCCACAGGGAAGCGTGGGGCCTCTGTAACCACCGCCCCCCACCCAGTAAATCTCGCGCCCCCCAGTTTGCGCAACCCTGGGCTAAATGATGCTGTTATTTATATTTTAGATAATGAAACATATTTTGACAGTTCCAGTCTGTGGGTGCATTGGTCCTGGGAAAGTGCAGATTCATTGTATGTGCACGGATGTGAATGTAATTCCAGGTACTGAACCTGCTTGTGCAATTTGTCAGTTGTTTTTCCTTGCACTAGTTACATTAAAATAAACTCTGCTTGCACAGATCTTGCACAGAACATTACCGGACCCCTCACTTCTGGGCACAGATATACCCAACGTAGCATCCAAATACTGTATCTGCTAAACAGCATCAGGGCAGAGATTGCAACATTGCTTTACACACTATATACCAGCTTAAACAATGACTATGCACTGCAAATACACATCTGTACGGGGGAATGATTATGTGTACCTGAAGAATGAGAAGAGGGAACGGCACCGGGTTTGTAAATGAATGAACAAATGAATGAAGGAGAACCAGGTGAACGAGCGGCATGAACACCTGAACTACAAAGTATACACATCAATGAAAGAGTCTGTATGACAGCCTGCCATGTAATAATAATAATAAATAATAATAATAATAATATTATTATCATTATACAGCACACGCCACACACCGTGATGTGACCCAGCATCACACGGACTAGTGTCACGTTAATACTCGGACACTGAGCCACCTGTCCTGAAGCTGGGATATCCTGAAAACCTGACCTGTTGGGGGTTTTGAGGCCTGGAGTTGAGACCCCCTGCTTTAACCTGTTCAGTTGTGTTAACAATACAGCAACCAAGGGGTTAATTATTAGTTTAAAAATACCTATTTTTCTCTCTCCTGTGGGGGGGATATAGAGACTTCAACATGTATGATAAATAAAATCTGATATAATTCACAAGGATAAAAAATATAGACTTGTGGTGGGAAAAGCTAGACTACTAACAATCCCAAATATGACCGCGTGTCAGAGTTGCATATGCCAAATATTTATTTCCCCCTTGCAGATTACAATTAGCCAGATGTCCAGACGTGTATTAAAATCGTATATTTTAGAAATCATTCTCCTCAGCCTTAAGTGTCACGAAAGTTTGATGAGTGAAAGATAAGACACACACAGAAGAATGGCCTGACCTTGTTACAGAGGCAAAGTTTGGGCATAAAAACCACGCGTTTGTGTTTCAAAACTACAATTCAACATAGGAGTGTTCTGCCCAGAACACGTGAATTCTCAGATTTCAACCCAACACCTCTTTGGAGGGAAACGTTATTGTTAGTTGGTAACATATAGGTTCTGGATTTTTATACCCTGTTATTTTATTTGTTTGCATTTATATCTGGCTTCTGCCCCAAACACTCCACAGTAACCACCCTCCTAAAAGTTTGCAATGAGATCCAGTGTGGAATGGAACGGGGACAACTCACTGGTGCAGTATTCCTAGATTTTGCAAAGGCTTTTGATACAGTTGATCATGTTATCTTGTTAAACAAACTCCAGAGCTCTGGAATAGGGAAGCATGCTTTAAACTGGTTTCAGTCCAACCTATCGTCGCATACATCCCAACGTGTGTCCATCTCAGGCCCCAACTCCAAATCGTTGTTGGACCCTAATCTTCTCAGTCTCAGTCACCTACAGCTTGTAAGGGCGCGTCAACACACATGTACTGTATGCGGATGACACAATCTCACATGCACACAGCCCTGACCTCTCTGACCTTGGACACGTACTTCAATCTGACTTTTTTAGACTTGAAAACTGGATTTCCCAAAACAAACAGTGTTTAAACACTGACAAGACGGTAACAATGGTATTTGGGACCAAGGCTAAATTACGGATCAGAACCAACTCTAACTCTAATCTAGCCCCTGTTACTAGTGTGATGTTAGGGGTAAATATGCCTGCTGCTAAATAAAGGCCAAGCCTGACGCGACCCCTCCCGGTAAATAATACAGTGAATTATGATATACTGTAAATACACACATTATATATATATATATATAATATATATATATATATATATAAATTATAAAAGAGTAGCTGCCAAAGAAAAGTGAAGATGTGATACAATTCAAATAAAAGTTAAATATGAAAGCAAATATTTAAAATAGTAATAAGTAATTTGATAATTCCTATAAAAGCTATATAGATAAATAGGCTGTGATTAGGTGCTTATAAGTGACTATTCAAAACTCAACAATACATCGAAAAAACATACAATAACTGCAGAAAAAAAAGTGTATGAAATCACAGTCCTTTGGGTATAATGTCTCAAGGGAAACATTCATATTTCTAGGTACAAAGGGAAAGCTCTTTGGCAGCTCTTTGAGCTGGTACTCTGCACAGCAACCAGCATCAGCCGATTAAGTGAGAGTTGGACTGCGGAAATTGGTGCAGTTGCACCTGATGCGGTGATTTTATCACATTACTGATAGTTTTGTTTTACTTACCCTGTTGAGGTGAATTTCCCCCCCCCCCCCCCCTAACCCTTTTGCAATGCAGGGGGAAGGGGCACATAGATACACATGCAACCCTCTCACTGCCGGCACGGGGCACAGCAATGCACAGGGATGCACATGTAACCCTCTCACTGCCAGCACGGTGTACAGGGATGCACAGGTAACACCTACACTGCGAGTTTGAAGCGGGGCACATGCGAGCAAGGTGGGTAACTTTCACTGCTAGTGTGTGGGGCACAGTGATGCACAGGTAACCCTATCACTGCCGGTGTGCGGGGCACAGCGATGCACAGGTAACTTTCACTGCTAGTGTGTGGGGCACAGTGATGCACAGGTAACCCTCTCACTGCCGGTGTGCGGGGCACAGTGATGCACAGGTAACGCTCTCACTGCCGGTGTGCCGGGCACAGCGATGCACAGGTAACCCTCTCACTACTGACTTTATTATTGTGGAAAGAAGCAGGAAACGTCCCTGGCATGTAACGTGTTAAACTCGGGATTACACTGATCTTTTGTCCTCTAACTTTTGATTTTTTTTCTAACAGGTTTTGGGGTGATAAAAATTTTCCTTTTATTAGCACTCGCTCACGGAAAAGATTTCCTGCGACAGCAGATGCAATGACACCGCGACATTAAACAGACACGCTCACCGTCTCGCGCTGGAAAAAGCGACTTTCTGCAGAGGCTGGCGTTAGGCCGATCTTACATCTGTCACGTATATAATAGCCACTATATACATAGCCAGCCTAGGATACGGGCTAGGAATTATATATAAGGACAGGGGAACATATGGATATATTAAGCACATAGTAACCACTCTACGCATGACTAACGGGCCGGGCTTAATACCTGCGGCACATATGGTCGTTACCAATGTAGCAGTCTCCGGTGCGGCCGTCTCGGCCCCCCGCAGTGCGATGGCGGCAGACCCCGCCTCCGGCGCCGCAGACTTTTGTTTCTTTTCCCGCCGCGGTAACCTTTCGGATTTTATGTTGTACGCTAAACCCGTTAATTAGAAATGCGTTGGTAACCTCAGCACCCAAGCGGTTGCGTTATCCTGCTCGGCGCGTGGTGGTCCCAGTACAAACACCGCTTACATTTGGGGGATTTATCAGTCTCTGGAGCGCTCGTTTGTGACCGAAAGTTAAAAAAATGGATCGTCTCATCCACATTCACTCAAACATTTCCCAATCTTTATATTATTCCCAACACAAGTCCACGCATGGAACTCGTTCTCACTCATACCACACAAGTCCACGCGTGGAACTCG
>CM071575.1:46025912-46084409 GCA_036426205.1 Ascaphus truei
TCTGGTAAATGCGTCTGCAGGGGGCCAAGCTTTATGTATCATGTGTTCAGAATAACCACAGTGCTATTCATATGCTTCTTTAAGCAAGCGTGTCTTAAGGTGGGTCTTAAAGGTGGATAGAGAGGGTGCTAGTCGGGTACTGAGGGGAAGGGCATTCCAGAGGTGTGGGGCAGTCAGTGAAAAAGGTTTAAGGCGGGAGAGGGCTTTAGATACAAAGGGGGTAGGAAGAAGACATCCTTGAGAAGAACGCAAGAGTCGGGATGGTGCATAGCGAGAAATTAGGGCTGAGATGTAAGGAGGGGCAGAAGAGTGTAAAGCTTTAAAAGTGAGGAGAAGAATGGAGTGTGAGATGCGGGATTTGATCGGAAGCCAGGAGGGGATTTCATGAGGGGAAATGCTGAGACAGATCTAGGAAAGAGTAGAGTGATTCTGGCAGCAGCGTTAAGGATAGATTGTAGGGGAGACAGGTGAGAGGCTGGAAGGCCGGACAGCAGGAGGTTACAGTAATCAAGACGGGAGAGAATGAGGGCCTGAGTCAGAGTTTTAGCAGTCGAGCAACAGAGGAAAGGGCGTATCTTTGTTATATTGCGGAGGAAAAAGTGACAGGTTATAGAAATTTTTTGAATGTGAGGGGCGAATGTGAGAGAGGAGTTGAGTGTGACCCCTAGGCAGCGTGCTTGGGCTACTGGGTGAATGATCGTAGTTCCAACAGTAATGTGGAAGGAGGTAGTAGGGCCAGGTTTGGGAGGAAGTATGAGGAGCTCTGTTTTAGCCATGTTGAGTTTAAGGCGGCGGAGGGCCATCCAGGATGATATAGCAGAGAAACTTCTGATATATTCAGAAACTTTGGTTTGTACAGCAGGTGTAAGGTCAGGTGTTGAAAAGTATATTTGTGTGTCGTCAGCATAGAGGTGATATTTAAACCCAAAAGATGTTATTAGGTCACCTAGAGAGAGTGTGTACAGAGAAAAGAGAAGAGGTCCCAGGACAGAGCCCTGGGGTACCCCCACAGAGAGATCAATAGAGGAGGAGGAGGTGTTAGCAGAAGAGACACTGAAAGTACGATGGGAGAGGTAGGATGAGATCCAGGATAGAGCTTTGTTCCAAATACCAAGAGTATGGAGAATGTGAAGGAGAAGAGGGTGGTCCACGGTGTCAAATGCTGCAGAGAGGTCGAGTAATATGAGCAGAGTGTAATGACCTCTGTCTTTGGCAGCATGGAGGTCGTCAGTTATTTTAGTGAGGGCTGTTTCCGTGGAGTGAGCAGTGCGGAAGCCAGATTGTAGAGGGTCTAGGAGAGAATAGGTTTTGAGAAAATGGAGCAAGCGAGAGAATACAAGACGTTCAAGGAGTTTAGAGGCAAAAGGCAGGAGGGAGACAGGTCGATAGTTAGAAAGACAGGTAGGGTCAAGCTTGCTGTTTTTGAGTAATGGTATGACTGTTGCATGTTTGAAGGAGGATGGAAAGGTTCCAGAGCAGAGGGATGAGTTAAAAATGTATGTGAGCGTAGGGATTATAGTAGGAGCAAGAGGTTTTAGGAGATGGGAGGGAATGGGGTCAAGAGGGCAAGTGGTAGAGGGAGAAGAGGCGATCAACAGCGACACATCCTCCTCTGAGACAATGGAAAAAGAGTCAAGGAAGGCAGGAGGAGAGTTAGGAAGAGGTGTAGGATGGGAGGAAGAAACAGAGGGGATGTTCTGTCGTATGGATTCCACCTTTTCCTTAAAATAGTCAGCAAAGTCCTGAGCGGAGATGGAGGAAGCAGAGGCAGCTGAGGGTGTTTTGAGTAGAGTATCAAAGACAGAGAACAGTCGGCGTGGGTTAGACTTTTGCATGTTGATTAGTGCAGAAAAGTAAGCTTGTTTAGCTTGTGAGAGGGCAGAGCTGAAACAGGATAGCATAAATTTGTAGTGAAGGAAGTCTGCGAGAGTGTGAGATTTCCTCCAGAGGCGTTCAGAGGAACGAGTGGAGGAATGCAGCATGCGTGTGTGGGAATTTAGCCAGGGTCTAGAGTTAGAAGGGCGAGTGCGGCAGAGAGAAAGCGGGGCATGTAGATCAAGAGACGAGGACAAGACAGAGTTGTAGTTCCTGACCAGGTTGTCGGGGTCTGTAGCAGAGCTGAGAGAGGAGAGGGAGGAGCGTAAAGTGGACTCAAAGTCAGGTAAGTGAATAGAGCGCAGGTTTCTGCAGAACCGGGGGGTAGATGTAGGTGGAGAAGGGGAGAAGCGAGCTAGAGAGAATGAGATGAGATGATGGTCAGAGAGAGGAAAAGGGGAAATGGAGAAATCAGAGAGAGAGAAGTTCTTAGTGAAAACCAGGTCTAAGTAGTGGCCATCCTTGTGGGTGCTGGCTGCAGTCCACTGTTGAAGGCCAAAAGAAGAGATTAGAGAAAGAAAGCAGGAAGCCCAAGGGAGAGAGGGGTCATCAATGTGGCAATTGAAGTCCTCAAGGAGAAGAACAGGGGAGTCTGAGGAGAGGAAGAAAGAGAGCCAGGATTCAAAGTGAGAGAGAAAGGCAGAAGGGGGATGAGTAGAGGTAGGTGAGCGATAGATGACCGCCACATGGACAGGGAGAGGAGAGAAAATCTGGACAGTGTGAGCCTCAAAGGAGGGAAAAGCAAGAGAGGGAGGAATAGGAAGGGTTCGGTAACGACAGAGAGAGGAGAGCAGGAGCCCCACGCCTCCACCCCTGCCATCAGTGCGCGGAGTGTGGGAGAAGGAAAGGCCACCATAGGAGAGGGCAGCTTCCAGAGCAGAGTCAGACTGAGTGAGCCAGGTCTCAGTTATAGCAAAGAGAAGCAGGGAGTGAGAGAGAAAGAAGTCATGCACAGAGAGGAACTTGTTAGAAAGGGAGCGAGCATTCCAAAGGGCACAGGAGAAAGGGAGAGAGGAGGGAGGGTGGCAGGGGATGGGTATGAGTTTGGAGGGGTTGACACCAGAAGTAGAGGTTGCAATTGGCAGGCGAGGACGAGCGCATGTAGAAATAAGGCAGGGACCAGGATTGGGAGAGATATCCCCAGAAGCAAGGAGGAGAAGCATGGACAGAAAGAGGATGTGTGAGGGTGATTTGTAGGGGTGTTTTTTAGTGCAGGGGATATAGCTGTGTGGTGACAGAGGATGCAGGTAAGAAAGGAGTTCATGTGAACAGAGAAGTGGTGAAGGAAGGAGAGATGGAGATATATGAATAGAGTTAGAGACATACTGAGGCTGGTAAAAAGTATTGTAAAGTCTTCTGTATTTGGTACAATTTTCAAATGACCTGAAAATTGCAGGGAGCCCTTTAGAGAAGCCCAGGGGAGTGCTGGGATTGGAGAGACCTAGACATATGAAAGGCACATTACATTAACCCCTACAGAGCTAGAGTGGGAAGTCAGGAGTGATCCTAGGCACATATAGGGACCAAATGGAAATATCTGTAGGGACCATCCTGGAACTATTTTTTGTTTCTTTTTCTTACTGTTTCTACAGCAGCCTCTCCTAATAAATAACAGATGTGAGTCATGATCAAAGTGTTACAGCCACACAATACTTCTACTTATTTGTTACACTTACTGTTCTATATCTTAGTGAAATAGAAAATAATCCTGCTCTTTAGGACCGAGAAAAAGGACAGAGGAGTCTGGTCCAATCCCGGTGTCACCTCCTATGTGATCTTGGGCAAGTCACTTTACCTCACTTGGCCTGCAGTCACCAAAACAGATTGTAAGCTCTGCGGGACAGGAACTGCCTGTAAAATTCAACGTATGGGCCTGCGTATATCACACCGTAGTGTAATTGTGAATTGCTTTGAGTCCCATTTTCTAACTATAAAAAACGGTATACTGTACATCTCTTTAAAATATGCGGTAAACGGGTTTCCTCCAATGTTTTCCAAATTCAGAATTTGTCTGCAGATATCTCGATACAGAGTATAGGAACGACTTGTTAAACGCTAAATGCATCATGTTTATTCTTTTAATTGAGAATCCCAGATTGTGCTCTTGATGGAGATCCTCTGATTGAGGGGACACCGTTCTATCGGGGAGTCTGTCCCCGAGCTTTGAAACCAGCATGGGAAGAGAAGAAATCCATAGGTCTCCTTTGTATTACGACGCATGGAAAGATGAAGAAACAGTTATACGTTCCTTATGGTCGCCAGCCCAACCTGCAGCTCCTAGGAAGTATCATTTCCTGCAGGAAAAGCTCCAGTTCCTTGGGATCTGCCTTTATCTTCCCTGAGCAAGTGATTGTGAGTGGGGGCAGTGCAGAGGAGACCAGTGATGCAGGGGTTACACAGGCTGTTCTGGCAGTGAAGTGGTTAAGCTATACATGTAAAGGTATATAAGTGCTGAAGCGCATCATGTCTGTGCTGTTTGGTAACTGGAACCAGAAGAGTTCTGTAAAGCTCAGCGTCGCCCCCCACAGGAACATAGAATGTCTGCGAGTAGCAAAGTGACCAAAGGGACAGTGACCGGGGCAGGGATAGGGACTGGATCAGGGATAGTGACTGGGGCAGGGACAGAGACCGTGGCAGGGACAGTGACTGGAACAGGGATAGTGACCGGGGCAGGGACAGTGACCGGGGCAGGGATAGTGACCGGGGCAGGGACAGTGACTGGGGCAGGGATAGGGACTGGATCAGGGATAGTGACTGGGGCAGGGACAGAGACCGGGGCAGGGACAGTGACTGGAACAGGGATAGTGACCAGGGCAGGGACAGTGACCGGGGCAGGGATAGTGACCGGGGCAGGGACAGTGACCGGAGCAGGGATAGGGACTGGATCAGGGATAGTGACTGGGGCAGGGACAGAGACCGGGGCAGAGACAGTGACTGGAACAGGGATAGTGACCGGGGCAGGGACAGTGACCGGGGCAGGGATAGTGACCGGGGCAGGGACAGTGACCCGAGCAGGGATAGGGACTGGATCAGGGATAGTGACTGGGGCAGGGACAGAGACCGGGGCAGGGACAGTGACTGGAACAGGGATAGTGACCGGGGCAGTGACCGGGGCAGGGACAGTGACTGGAACAGTGACCGGGGCAGGGACAGTGACCGGGGCAGGAATAGTGACCAGGGCAGGGACAGTGACTGGGGCAGGAATAGTGACCGGGGCAAGGACAGTGACCGGGATAGTGACTGGGGCAGGGACAGTGACCAGGGCAGGGACAGTGAATGGATCAGTGACCGGGGCAGGGATATTGACCGGGACAGTCAATGTATCAGTGACCGGGGCAGGGATATTGACCGGGGCAGGGACAGTGACTGGAACAGTGCGTCTCACTGGTGTATAATTTTCTGGCGATTACACAGTTTTCATGACATTTCCCTACATAGAAAATAGATTCTGACATGCAGCCAGTGTTCCAAAGAGCTTACACTCTAATGTATTGATGGTTTAAGCACAGACCCTTGTCCAAGGTCACAAGGCTGCACTGGGATTCAAATGAAATTCACCTTCCCCAAAGAACTGGACATGAAACGTTCAGACCCTAAAACCGTGGCGTGGGGGCGTTATTTCGCAGTGTTCTCTATGCGTTATGTGCGCCAGACCCGCAGGTCGTACAAACAATCCTGAAACAGCTCTTTTTAGAAAAGAAAATATTTAATAGAAGGAAATTGTGCAACAACGAAACGAGCAAATGTCCTCCAGTTTTATTCCGCAATTCATTGTACTACAATTCTTTATTTCTTTAAAACCTTTTCCTTTTCTCTTTAAAACACCCGCCCCGCCAGAGGAACATTCCTGGCACACACTGCGCAGACCGGCCCCTCTGGCAGAGAAGGGGTGCAAGTGAAAAATGATTTGCGATTTTAAGGGGCGCAGTGGAACTAAGACCCCAAGACCCCATTTCTCCCCTATTCTCTGAACTCGTTTCTAAGCTGGGGGTGCCTCAGTATTGCCAAGTCCCCGTCTCCATGCGGCTTTGATATATAATATATATGTGTCTCGCACTAAGCTTTAACACACCTTTATTCCCATTCGTATGAATGCTAATGTATAGCATCCCTCTGTGTACCTGGGCCCCTGTGTATACATTTCAAGTGTACTCTGGTATAAAGACCGCGGCTTGTGTATAAGCCTCTGTGAGGCTCCTTATGTAAAAATCAGAATATTCGCTTCCTAGAAGTTTAAAATACTTATAATGCAACAATACCAAGAGCCTAATGAAACGGGTTAAAAACGTGCAAAAGTCATTCGTAGCCGGGAGCAGAAAATGGAGGCGCGGTTTCCAAGCCAAAATATTTGGTTTGATCAAAAGCGACAACGGACGTTCTTAGTGAACTTTATCAAGCGGGTAAATATCTGTGACCTTGGGATCAGAATCCATTTCAGAGAAAGCTTTTCACTAAAACATTTTTACTCTCTGCTTGCGGCTGCATTTAATGCAAGATATTAGTTTATTGATGTCTTCCGCTCGGTGCAGAAATATTCACGCCCAATAGGATGTTTTCTGACGCTAAGAAGTTATTTTAGAGATGCTGCCCGTAGGTTTGTGAATAAACTTTTAACATGCAGCGAGATACCATTTATCGCCAGCTTGATGACTGGAGCAGCGTCAGATTCCGGTGAACACATCGCTCCTATTAGTACAAAAAATGAGAAAGCGCCATTGCTCCATCTAATAGGAAACTATTCTTCATATACCGGTAGTAATATTCCACAGCGGTGTCGTAACTCCTGTGGTGCACAGAGCAGGCAGAAGTACTAGTTTCCCAGTCACTTGTTTTTCACAGATAGGGCAGAAGCATTTAGCAAAGAGCACGATGTTTGGCATGTCCTTGTGAAAGCAGCTTCTCTGTTACACGTGGTGGCGTTCGTGGCACAGGGCCCATGGGATGGGAGATAAATACTAGCAGCATGTTGATCCTAGTGTGGGGGCCTCCCCATCTCTGCCTAGGGACCTTTCGGAAGGGAAGACCGCCTTCCACCACTTGCCCTAAATTATTAAGAGGTCATTACGGACATGCTTCAGTGTCAACGTAATAATGTTGCCTATCGGGCTCCATATTGTCCGTGTGTAGTTACAGAACGCTTGGAGGAGGAGCAGAGTAAATGAATGTAATTGGATGTATCGCCTGTTACTCCTAGCAGTCCGCTGCAATATTCTGCCCTTTCTAGCATTAGAAATCTTCGGCAAGTCCGATTTGGTGTAAACGGTCTAAAGATCGCAGCCGGATCTAAATATGCTGTTTAGAAATTGTCCTTTGATGCAGTCACAAGCAGAAAGGATTTTATTTTTGACTATATTACATACATATATATCTATAATTATACAGCTGCAACTGGGTGACCTGGTATTGTGTCACCTATCAGAAAGTGTCACTATTGCTTTAGATCAGGAGTGGCCAACTCCAGTCCTCAAGGGCCACCAGCAGGTCAGGTTTTCAGGATATCCCTGCTTCAGCACAGGTGATGCAGTCAAAGACTGAGCCACTGATTGATCCACCTGTGCTGACACAGGGATATCCTGAAAACCTGACCTGTTTGTAGCCCTTGGGAACTGAAGTTGCCTGTCCCTGCTTTAGAGAAACCAAAAGGTATCTAAAATGTCATTTGCAGACCACACAGGAGATAATGCAGAGAGATACCTCTGTATTAGGGGTCCTTCCATGCAGAGAGATACCTCTGTATTAGGGGTCCTTCCATGCAGGGAGATACCTCTGTATTAGGGGTCCTTCCATGCAGAAACTTGTGGCATTTGACATTGTGCACATGAAAATAATAAAACATTTTCTTCCCATAGATAAACCCTTATCAAATATTCGTTGCCTAATGCACAATTACAAAGAGCTTTATATGAAATATTCCTGTGTTAAATGACGGCCTGTGTATTTGGATGTGCGCCATCACGCCTCCAAAGGGTTAACGTTGAAGTCTGATAGAAAATGTGCTTGTTTTGTTATAATGAGGAAGAATTGCGTCCGCTCAGCGCTCGCTCCGACATGTTCATGGGAAGAGTTTAGTGCATGATTTACGATTCTGGATTTGTCTTCTCTCATTTCACATTGTATCTACGCAATTGTATTCTGGCATCACTGTAAAGCAAAAGGGCAAAAAGAGCTGCCTCTGGATGGGTCCCTTGGCTTTGCACTTCCTTTCCCCAGGTTATACAAACAGTTCAGTGCAGAAAGGCTTCTCCTTCAGGGGGGTCCCAATAAAAAACACTGAAAGCTAAAACGGCACTTCCTGAGCTCATTTGCATGCAGCCTTAAATTAGCTGCTGTGTTAGCACTGTCTGAAGTTTAAGAGGTTCCCCCCGGCAGGGGGAGCACACGGACAGGCCCCCCCCCCATGTGTCTTCAGCTGGACCCTCCAAACCTGACGTTCGTTCCCTTACACCTAAAGAGTGTTGTTGTTTGTTTAAATGTCTAAATGTACTGAGCAGTAAAAGTGCTGGTTCTTAGAAAAGATCCACGTGTCCAGATCTCACACCTCCGGAAGACTTTAACCCCGTCAGTGCTGGAGGTGCCAGAACAACGAGTCGCTGGCCAGCCCGGCACGGGGGGTTCATTTTCCTCTACATTCTTATGGAAAAGGAATGCTCTGGGTGTGGCGGCGGCGGGCAGAGGGTTCCAGATTCCCACCAGTGGCGGCGGGCAGAGGGTTCCAGATTCCCACCAGTGGCGGCGGGCAGAGGGTTCCAGATTCCCACCAGTGGCGGCGGGCAGAGGGTTCTAGATTCCCACCAGTGGCGGCGGGCAGAGGGTTCCAGATTCCCACCACAACCAGCAGAAAGAAGACAGGCCGCCTCCGGTAGTTTGTTACTTGGTAAAAATCAAAGCTTTATCAACACCGGCGTCTACATTCGCTGGGGTCAGAAGTCATCGCGGCACATCGGCAAGTTGACAAAAGTGAAGACGTTGTACTCTATCAGTATGGAAATACACAGGAAGACGGCGTAAAGGAACAGCACGTAGAAACCGAACTTCCGGTCAAGTTTCCAATTATTCACGTGGACTCCGGCAACCTGAAACAGTATGGGAGAAGTTAGGGTTTGTGGGAGGCAGGTGGAGGGTTTGTGGGAGGCAGGTGGAGGGTTTGTGGGAGGCAGGTGGAGGGTTGTGGGGATGGGGGGGTTGGGGACAGTATGTGGAGGGTTTGTGGGACGGCAGGTGGAGGGTTTGTGGGACGGCAGGTGGAGGGTTTGTGGAGAGCAGGTGGAGGGTTTGGGGAGGGGCAAGGTGTGGGGTTTGTGGGAGGCAGGTGGAGGGTTTGTGGGACAGTATGTGGAGGGTTTGTGGGACGGCAGGGGGAGGGTTTGGGAGGCAGGTGGAGGGTTTGTGGGGAGGCAGGTGGAGGGTTTGTGGGAGGCAGGTTGGAGGGTTTGTGGGACATGTATGGGAGGGTTTGTGGGAGGCAGGTGGAGGGTTTGTGGGACGGCAGGGAGGGTTTGTGGGACGAGGTGGAGGGTTTGGGGGAGGCAGGTGGAGGGTTTGTGGAGGAGGTGGAGGGTTTGTGGGAGGCAGGTGGAGGTTTGTGGGACAGTATGTGGAGGGTTTGTGGGAGGCAGGTGGAGGGTTTGTGGAGATGCAGGTGGAGGTTTGTGGGGAGGCAGGTGGAGGTTTGGGGAGGCAGGTGGAGGGTTTTGTGGGACAGTATGTGGAGGGTTTGTGGGACGGCAGGTGAGGGTTTGTGGAGATGCAGGTGGAGGGTTTGTGGGAGGCAGGTGGAGGGTTGTGGAGGCAGGTGGAGGGTTTGTGGGACAGTATGTGGAGGGTTTGTGGGAGGCAGGTGGAGGGGTTTGTGGGAGGCAGGTGGAGGGTTTGTGGGACGGCAGGTGGAGGGTTGTGGGAGGCAGGTGGAGGGTTTTGTGGGACAGTATGTGGAGGGTTGTGGGACGGCAGGTGGAGGGTTTGTAGAGATGCAGGTGGAGGGTTTGTGGAGGCAGGTGGAGGGTTTGTGGGACAGTATGTGGAGTGTTTGTGGGATGGCAGGTGGAGGGTTTGTGGGAGGCAGGGGGAGGGTTTGTGGGACGGCAGGTGGAGGGTTTGTGGGAGGCAGATGTGGAGGGTGTGTGGGAGGCAGGGGAGGGTTGTGGGAGGCAGGTGGAGGGTTTGTGGGAGGCAGGTGGAGGGTTTGTGGGAGGCAGGTGGAGGGTTTGGTGGAGGGGTGGAGGTTTGTGGGAGGCAGGTGGAGGGTTTGTGGGAGGCAGTGGGGTTTGTGGGACAGTATGTGGAGGGTTTGTGGGAGGCAGGTGGAGGTTGTGGGACAGTATGTGGAGGGTTTGTGGGGAGGCAGGTGGGGGTTTGTGGGAGGCAGGTGGAGGGTTTGTGGGACCAGTATGTGGAGGGTTTGTGGGATGGCAGGGAGGGTTGTGGGACGGCAGTGTGAGGTTGGTGGGAGGCAGGTGGAGGGTTTGTGGGGACAGTATGTGGAGGGTTTGTGGGACGGCAGGTGGAGGTTTGTGGGAGGCAGGTGGAGGGTTTGTGGAGATGCAGGTGGAGGGTTTTGTGGGGAGGCAGGTGGAGGGTTATGGGGAGGAGGGAGGGGTGGTTGGTGTGGGAGGCAGGTGGAGGGTTTGTGGGACAGTATGTGGAGGGTTGTGGGAGGCAGGTGGAGGGTTTGTGGAGATGCAGGTGGAGGGTTTGTGGGGAGGCAGGTGGAGGGTTTGTGGGAGGCAGGTGGAGGGTTTTGGGGACAGTATGTGGAGGGTTTGTGGGAGCAGTGTGGAGGTTTGTGGACGGCCCAATGGAGGGTGTTGTGGGACGCAGGGAGGTGGGAGGGTTGTGGTGGGCAGGTGGAGGGTTGTGTGGGACAGGGAGGGTTTGGGGTGAGGCGGTGAGGGGTTAGGATGAGTGAGGTTTGTGGGAGGGCATGTGAGGGAGGGTTTGTGGGACAGTAGTGGAGGTTGTGGGATGGCAGGGGAGGGTTGTGGGAGGCAGGTGAGGGTTTGTGGGACGAGGTGGAGGGTTTGGGGAGGGAGGTGGAGGGATTTGTGGAGGCACGGTGGAGGGTTTGTGGGACGGCAGGTGGGAGGGTTTGTGGGAGTAGGTGGAGGGTGTTGTGGGGGAGGAGGGTGGTGGAGGGGTTGGGTGTGACAGTAGTGGAGGGTTTGTGGGGAGGCAGGTGGAGGGTTTGTGGGACGTAGTGGAGGGTTTGTGGGGAGGCAGGTGGAGGGTTTGTGGGAGGCGAGTGTTGGGAGGGTTTGTGGGAGCAGGTATGTGGAGGTTGTGGGATGGCAGGTGGAGGGTTTGGGGAAGGGAGGGGGGAGGAGGTTGTGGGAGGCAGGTGAGGGGTTGTGGGACAGGTGGAGGGTTTTGTGGGGACGGCTAGGATTGGTGGGGGGGTTGTGGAGGCGTGGGTGAGATGGGGTGGAGGGTTTGTGGTGGAGGCAGGTGGAGGGTTGTGGACGGCAGGGGGAGGGTTTGTAGAGATGCAGTGGAGGGTTTTTGTGGGAGGCAGGTGGAGGGTTTGGGTGGAGGCAGTGGAGGGTTTGTGGGACGTATGGGGCGGGTTTGTGGGACGGCAGGTGGGGGTTTGTGGAGGCAGTGGAAGGTGGAGGGTTTGGTGGGAGGCAGGTGGAGTGTATTGTGGACGGTTGTGGAGGGTTTTGTGGGACGGCAGGTGGAGGGTTTGTGGGACGGGCAGGTGGAGGGGGTTTGTGGGACGGCAGGTGGAGGGTTTGTGGGAGGCAGGTGGAGGGTTTGTGGGAGGCAGGTGGAGGGTTTGAGGGAGGCAGGTGGAGGGTTTGTATGGGAGCAGGGGAGGGTTATGGGGAGGCAGGTGAGGTTATGGGGAGGCAGGTGGAGTGTTTGTGGGAGACGGCAGTGAGGGTTTGTGGGAGGCGGTGGAGGGTTTGTGGGGAGGCAGGTGGAGGGTTGTGGGGAGGCAGGTGGAGGTTATGGGAGGGTGTGTGGGGAGGCAGGTGGAGGGTTTTTGGTGGTGGAGGGAGGCAGGTGGGAGGGGTTTTTTTTTTTTTTTTTGGGACAGGTATGTGGAGGGTTGTGGGGAGGCATGGATGGAGGGTTTATGGGGAGGCAGGTGGGGGTTAGGGGAGGAGGGTGGAGGGGTGGGGTGAGGTGGGGGAAAGGTGGAGGGTTTGTGAAGCGATGGTCGAGGGTGGAGGTTGGTGGGAGGCAGGTGGATTGGGGGGTGGGGAGGGACATGGTGGAGCGGGTTTGGGAGAGGTGGAAGGTTTGGGGGAAAGGGGGAGGTGGTGAGGAGGTTGGAGGGTTTGTGGAGAGTCAGGTGGAGGTGTTTGGGGGAGGGTTGTGAGGGTTTGTGGGAGGCAGGGAGAGGGTTTTGGGACGAGGTGGGAGGGTTTGTGGGAGGCGGTGGAGGTTCGGTGGAGTGGTTTGTGGGAGGAGAGGTGGAGGGTTGTGGGGAGAGGTGGAGGGTTTGGGAGGCAGGTGGAGGGTTTGTGGGAGGGCAAGGTGGGAGGTTTGTGAGGATGAGGTGGAGGGTTTGTGGGAGTTGTGAGTGTAGAGATGCAGGTGGAGGGTTTGTGGGGAGGCAGGTGGAGGGTGTTTGTGGGGACGGCAGGTGGAGGAGTTTGTGGGAGGCAGGTGGAGGGTTTGTGGAGGCAGGTGGAGGGTTTGTGGGAGGCAGGTGGAGGGTTTGTGGGGAGGCAGGTGGAGGGTTTGTGGAGATGCAGGTGGAGGGTTTGTGGGGAGGCAGGTGGAGGGTTGTGGAGATGCAGGTGGAGGGTTTGTGGGAGGCAGAGGTGGGGGTTTGTGGAGATGAAGGTGGAGGGTTTGTGGGAGGCAGGTGAGGTTGTGGAGAGCAGGTGGGGGTTTATTGGGAGGCATGGTGGGAGGGTTTGTGGGAGGCAGGTGGAGGGTTTGTGGGACGGAGACGGTTTGGGAGGGTTTGTGGGAGGCAGGTGGTGTTGTGGGACGGCAGGTGGAGTTTGGGACTGGAAGGTGGAGGGTTTGTGGGGGGGGGACGCTAGTGGAGGGTTTATGGGGAGGCAGGTGGAGGGTTTGTGGGAGGCAGGTGGAGGGAGTGGGGAGGCAGGTGGAGGGTTTGTGGGACAGTAGGTGGAGGGTTTGTGGGGAGGCAGGTGGAGGGTTTAGTGGGAGGGCAGGTGGAGGGTTTATGGGGAGGCAGGTGGAGTGTTTGTGGGACGGTATGTGGAGGTTTTGTGGGACGGCAGGTGGAGGGTTTGTGGGAGGCAGGTGGAGGGTTTGTGGGAGGCAGGTGGAGGGTTTGTGAGGAGCTATGTGGAGGGTGTGTTGGGGGACGGCAGTGTGGAGTGTTTGTGGGACGGTAGGTGGAGGCGGTTGTTGGAGATGCAGGGGTGGAGTGTGAGTGTTTGTGGGAGGCAGGTGGAGGGTTTTGGTGACGGCAGGTGGAGAGGGGTTTGTGGACGGAGGAGGAGGGTTTGTGGAGATGCAGGTGGAGGTTTGTGGGGAGGCAGGGGGATGGGTTTGTGGGGAGGGCGTTGGAGGGTTTGTGGGGAGGCAGGTGGAGGGTTGTGGGACGGCAGGTGGAGGGTTGTGTGGGACGGCAGGTGGAGGGTTTGTGGGAGGGCAGGTGGAGGGTTTGTTGGGACGGCAGGTGGAGGGTTTGTAGAGATGCAGGTGGAGGGTTTGTAGAGATGCAGGTGGAGGGTTTGTGGGAGGCAGGTGAGGTTGTGTGGGACGTATGTGGAGGGTTTGTGGGAGGCAGGTGGAGGGTTTGTGGGACGGCAGGTGGAGGGTTTGGGAGCAGTGGAGGGTGGGACGGCAGGTGGTGTGGGAGGTGGAGGGTTTGTGGGAGGCAGGTGGAGGGTTTGTGGGAGGCAGGTGGAGGGTTTGTGGGAGCAGGTGGAAGGGTTTGTGGGGAGGCAGGTGGAGGTGTTGTGGAGATGCAGGTGGAGGGTTTATGGGGAGGCAGGTGGAGGGTTTGTGGAGGCAGGTGGAGGGTTTGTGGGACGGCAGGTGGAGGTTGTGGGGAGGCAGGTGGAGGGTTTGTGGGAGGCAGGTGGAGGGTTTGTGGAGATGCAGGTGGAGGGTTTGTGGGGAGGCAGGTGGAGGGGTTTGTGGAGGATGGCAGGTGAGGGTTTTGGGGAGGCAGGTGGAGGGTTTATGTGGGAGGCAGGTGGAGGGTTTGTGGGAGGCAGGTGGAGTGTGTGGGGAGGCAGGTGGAGGGTTTGTGGGAGGAGGGTGTGGACGGCAGGTGGAGGGTTTTGTGGGAGGCAGGTGGAGGGTTTGTGGGAAGGTATGTGGAGGGTTTGTGGGGAGGCAGGTGGAGGGTTTGTGGGGAGGCGGTGGAGGTTTTGTGGGGAGGGAGGTGAGGGTTTGTGGGGACGAGTGGGGTTGTGGGACGAGCAGGTGGAGGGTTTGTGGGGAGGCAGGTGGGGTTTGTGGGAGGCAGGTGGAGGGTTTGTGGGAGGCAGGTGGAGGGTTTGTGGGAGGTATGTGGAGGGTTTGTGGGACGGCAGGTGGAAGGTTTGTGGGAGGCAGGTGGAGGGTTTTGGTGCAGTGGACGGAGCAGGCGTGCGAGGGTTTGTGGGAGGCAGGTGGAGGGTTTGTGGGACGTATGTGGAGGGTTGTGGGGAGGCACAGGTGGAGGGTTTGTGGGGGAGAGGCAGGTGGGGGTTTTTGGGAGGCAGGTGGAGGGTTTGTGGGACAGTAGGTGGAGGGTTTGTGTGGGAGGCAGGTGGAGGGTTTGTGGGGAGCAGGTGGAGGGTTTGTGGGACGGCAGGTGGAGGGTTTGTGGGGAGGCGGGTGGAGGGTTGTGGGGAGGCAGGTGGAGTGTTATGGTGGAGGGCAGAGGTGGAGGGTTTGGATGGGGAGGCAGGGGAGGGTTGGAGGCTGTGGGAGGCAGGTGGGGGTTTTGGGACGGCAGGTGGAGGGTTTGTGGAGAGTGCGAGTAGTGGAGGGTTTGTGGGGAGGCAGTGGAGGGTTTGTGGAGGGCAGGGGGAGGGTTGGGGAGGCAGGTGAGGTTGGGGAGGTTGTGGAGGGGTGGGAGGCAGGGTGGAGGTTGTGGTTGTGGGACGGCAGGTGGAGGGTTTGTGTGGGACGGCAGGTGGAGGGTTTGTGAGGCAGGTGGAGGGTTTGTAGAGATGCAGGTGGAGGGTTTGTGGGAGGCAGGTGGAGGGTTTGTGGACAGTATGTGGAGGGTTTGTGGGAGGCAGGTGGAGGGTGGTTTGTGGATGCAGGTGGAGGTGGGGGGAGGGTGTTTGGAGGCAGGTGAGGGTTGTGGGACGGCAGGTGGAGGGTTTGTGGGGCAGGTGGAGGGTTGTGGGAGGCAGGTGGAGGGTTTGTGGGGAGGCGTGTGGGACAGGTTGTGGGATGCAGGTGGGGTTTGTGGGAGGCAGGTGGGAGGGTTGTGGGAGATGCAGGGTGCGGAGGGTTTATGGGGGAGCAGGTGGAGGGTTTGTGGGAGGCAGGGTGGAGGGTTTGTGGGACGCAGGTGGAGGTTTGTGGAGGCAGGTGGAGGGTGTTGTGGGGAGCAGGTGGATGGTGTGTGGAGGCAGGTGGAGGTTTGTGGGGAGGCAGTTGTGAGAGGGTTTGTGAGAGCAGGTGGAGGGTTTATGGGCGAGTGATTGGAGGCAGGTGGAGGGTTTTGGGGAGGCAGGAGGGTTGTGAGCGGTGGGGTTTGTGGGAGGCAGGTGGAGTGTTTTTGGCTGGGACGGTTTGGAGGGTTGTGGGAGGGAGGCAGCGGAACGAGTCCTCCCGGGAGAGGTCAGGGCCGCGTGCGTTCCGGCTCACGAGGCTGCGGAGCTGGGGCTCGCAGGCAGGCCTCGTTATCGGGTCGCCCTATGGGCTGTGGGATTGTGGTAGGGGTGGGGTGGCGGGCTGGGGGCATTCCTTCCTGGGCCGCGGCGCGCGTCGTTTAGCTTAGGGGGCATTGTGCCTGGTAGCGGGGGGGGTGGAGCTGCGTCTCGTCGGATAGCCGGGGGCGACTCGTATCTGTTCGCGTGGGGGGCAGGCAGCGGTCCGGTTTGTGCGACGGTTGGGGGGCTGGGTAAGCTTGTGGCACTGTGCGCTGGAGGGTGGGGTTGGTGAGGGGGTGGGGGGCTGTGGGGGGTTCAAGCTAACAGGGGTGCTTGGAGGGGTTGCGGCGGGGGGGGGGGGGGGCCCTCGTTGTGAGCGTGGCGGGGCGCTTAGCGATTCGTGGGGGTGGTGGGCTGCGCTCCGGTTGTGGTGGGGGAGTCCAGTTGAGTAAGCTTATGTACGGGGGAAGTGGCGTATGGGGGGGATTGTAGTGGCGGTGCGCGGCAGTGTGGGGCGGGGGACTCGCAAGGTGGGTGGGGGTTGTGTTTCCGCGTCGGGGCCGGTGCTGACGGGAGGTGGTCAGTATGTGTGCGGGGGGTCATCGGGTCGTAGGCGTCAGGGGGTCGGGAGCCCGAGTTGGGGGTGGGGGGTGGGGGGGCCACGGGGGGGCGGGGCTGGGGGAAACGGGTACTTGGGCCGGCGGGTGGTGCGCGCCCCGCGGTGGCGGGTGGAGGAGGCGTAGGGGTTGGGGTGGGGGGGGGGGGGGGGTGGGGCGCGGTGGGGGGCGGTGTGGCGGGGGGGGGGCCGGGGGGCTGGGGGGGGGGGGTGGGGGGGTGGACTGTTCGTTGTTTGGGGGTCCGTTGGCCTGTTTTTGACTGAGCTCGGACTTCGGGTGGGCCTTGGTGGCCCCCCCGCTTGCGGGCGGCTGGCCAGGGCGGGGTCTGGGTGCGTGGGGGGGGGCGGTCCATGTGGGGGGCCGTTATCCCCGTTAGAGGGGCTGGGGTCGCGCCAATCGTGTCGGTTGGGGGGATGGCTGGTGGCGGGGGGCAGGGAGGGCCAGTAGGGTTTCTTGTTCCACTCTCGCCGCCGGGTTTTCCGGGGGATTTGTTGGCCCGTGGTACGGCGGAACGAGGGGTGGTGGAATTTCCGTTCTGGGGGGTGTGGGGGTGTGGTTCTTCAGGGCAGTTGGGGGAGCGAGCGGTCCTCGTTCGTGTCGCTGTGGCGGCATGGTAGTGCTCGGGGTGGGTGGGGTTCCTGTTCAGCGTCGTCTCGCCCGGCCCGTCCGCGGCGTCTAGATGGAATGCGTCTGAGGGTGCGGGGGCGGTTCTTGTTGGTCCCCGGTTGCGGCAGCCCGGGTAGGGGCCTGCGGGCCGCTAGGTTGGGGGCTTAGCTCTCCTCGGCTGGGGTGCGTGGCCGTTTATCCTTTTGGTGGGGGTAAGGGGTGGGGTGGTGGGGCTTCATCGGTTTTTTGGGGCATCTCGGCGGAGCCGCACACGCTCGGGCGCTGGGGCCTTTGTCCTTCATTATTTGATGCTGAGGAGCCCGGGCCCCAGCGTGGGGTGCGCGGGAAGGCTCGGCGCTTGGGGTCGAGTCGCAGTTTTCGTGGTCTGTCGGTTGGGGGGGGGCCCTGTGTGTGAGCCCATGTCGGGGCCATGGGATAGGGGGTGTGCCGAGGGGGCCCTGCTGGGCACGGCTCGGCGGCCTCGTTGCGAGTGGCTGCTTTTTTGGGCTCACAGGTATTGGTGACGTTGTCCAACTTGTATCTCGGATCAGGGGTGGGGGCGGCGCCTTGGGAGATGTGCGTTCGCCCGGTGTCTGATTGCCGTCCTGGCGAGGAACTCCAGCGCTGAGTCCTGCCCCGGTTGGTCGTTTCGCGGGAGGTGTTGCGTATGCTGCTCGCCGGTAGGGGGTCCATCCCTCCTAGTGTCTGGAGGCACGCCGCGCCACTTGGCGGGCGCATGGAGGTGCAATGGTGCGTCGGCCCGGCTTTTGGCCGGTGGTGTGTGGCGTCGGAAGCCATTAGGGGGTGCCCCCAAGGTCAGTGGCTCCCGCCCCGCCTCTTACCCTCGGGGTGCCTATTGTTGGGTGCTCGTGCGCACGTTGAGGTGTCTTGGGGTACGGGGGCGGGCTGCGGCAGCGGCGGGGTGGTGGACCGTTGCAGCCCCAGTGCCGTTGGGCGTGACCTGACGCGCGTTGTTCCGCGGCGGGCATGGCCGGGGCGGTTGCGTGCGCCGTGGTTAAGACAAGGGGGGGCCTGTGGGCGCAGCATCCCGCTTCGTGGGCATTTTCGGGGGCCGTCGGCTCAGGCCTGGAAGTGGTGCGCTGTTGGCGGGGTGGTAGGGAGGATGTCGTGGCGTCGACTGCTAGTTCGGAGTCCTGGGGAAGGGTTGAGGGTGCGGCGGGCGTTGGTGTGTGTTGGTGTTCCGGCGTGGCCGGCGTGGTTTTCTTAGGTTTGGGGCGCGCCGGTGCCGGGTTTCCTAATCCCGTTCCAGGGCCGCGCGCCCCGACGGGTCGCGCGGGAGTTGGGGAGGCGGAGGGGTCCGGGGGTTTCGTGCGGGGCCCCAGCGAGGGGGTTTTCTCGGGCGGGGCCGAGTGCTGCGGGTGGGTGCCTCCGGGTTGGCCGTGGGGGCGGGGGGTCGTTCGGGGTGGGGTGCGGTTCAACCGTGGCTAGGTGCCGACTCGGGAGGGCGTTGCCCGGGCCGGGGAGCCGTTCTGGGGTATATGGATGGTGAGAGGGCGAGGGAGGGCTATGTTTGCGGACCTAGTAGGTAGTGGACGGAAGGGCTTTCGGGCGCTGCCTGGGGGGGCATGCCGGATGGGCGCACGCATGGTCGTGGCTGGGCCTGCGGCGTAGTTTTATGGTGTTGGGGTGCGGCTGGTGAGTGGTTTCGGTCCTCAGCCGGGGGGGCCGGGCTGCTATGGGCCGTTGGAAACCGGTTCAGAGATTGGGTGCCGTCGGCGTTGGGATGTTCGCCGTGGTTGGGTAGTGTCTTCTATGGGGGCGGTGCGAGGAGCGGTGCCCCTCGGTTGGGTGGTCATGTCGACGGCGCGCGGGCTCAGTCTGTCGGGGCGCGACAGCGGGCTGCTAGTGGTCCCGGGTCGTGTCTCCAACTTAGTGTGTTAGGCGAAGCCGGGGGTTGTCCGTGTGGGTCCGAGGAGTCGGTCCACTGTTAAGCCGGGTGTGAGGCAGGCGTGGCCTTGGTGTGTGGCGAGGTGGGGGCTGGGTGTCTGGCCGTTGGTGGGGGTGAGGGTTGTGAGGGGAGAGGGGGCGGGAGGGGGGGATGCGCAGTTGAGGAGGGTTGCATGACGGCGTGGGAGTGCGCTCAATAGTGTGGGTCACCTGCGGGTCGTGGGCACCACTGGCGGGGGCAGGTCGCGATGTAGGGCTAAGCGCGTGCCATTGGTTCCCGGGGGGTGACGGCTGTCCGGGGCCACTTGCGGTGGGTTCGTTGGGGCTTGGTGGAGTTCCTAAGCGGCGCGCGGGGGGGGCAAGAGCGGGATGTGCCTGGCGTCGGGGGTGTGGCTTGCTTGGTAGTTACGAGCAGGCCTGCTTCGAGGGGCGTTAGGGGACCGGTGGGGGGGACGGGGGCTAGGGGTAGGTGTTGTGGGGTCTATCGCGTGGAGGCTCGTCCCGAGTGCATTGCGACGTTTAGGTGCTGGTGTTGGACCGTGAGCGGGAGCGTCGGTGCGTGCCCCGGGTCGGGGGGGGAAGAGGGGGGTCCGTGCTGTCGTGTGGGATGGGAACAGCGCGCTGAGGTGGGGAACGGACGGGGGAACGTCCTCGGATCTGTCGCGTCCTGTGATCGCTGGGAGGGGAGTCGCTGGGCATGGTCCGTAGGCGAGGCGCACGGGAAGGGCGGGTGTGGTGTACCGCTCCCGCGCCTGTGGGGGGGGGCGGAGCGCCCGTGGTGCAGACCCACTCGGGCCTTGTCGGGGTGGGGGTGTCGGTGGTCGGGTCGCTGCGCTGGTGGACGGGGGGCCCGGTGGGGGGCGGGTCGGGGGCTGGTTTTTGCGCGTTGCGGGGGTAGTGGTTTGGGGGCGTCGGGCGCGGCGAGGCCCGCGGTCATGGACGTGGGGGCCGCGTGACCCACCGCGGGCCGGCGGGCGGAGTCTCCCCGTTTATGCGGGTTGTGGGGTGGACGCGTTATCGTTGGGGGGGGTGCGGCGCGCACCTATGCTGGTGGCTGCGAGTGGACGCGTCGCGTGGGGTAGGGGTGTGGTGGGGTTTGTTTTGTACGGGAATCGGGTCCGGGCGGGGGGGGGTTGGTGGGGGGGGGGGGCTGGTGGCGGTTGGCGAGGGGGCGGCGCGGATTGCCGGGCTGCTGCGTGGGGGGGGGGTGGCGGCTTCTTGGTGCCAGTATGCTGGTTCGCGCGGGGTGAGTGACGAGTCGAGGGGGCTTTGGGGGGGTTGGAGATGGGACTGACGAGGGCTTGTGGAGCCATTCGGCTTACGCGTACAGGGGTGGGGGGGGCATGGGGGGGCGGGGCTGCGGACTTTGGGCACTGCAGGGGTCTGGGGTGTGTTGGGGGCGGCTCGTTACCCCAGGGGGGGTGGCGTGCGTGGGGGGGTCTTTTGCTCGGTGGAGTGGGGGGGGGGAGGCTGGGGTGGTCCGCTTCAGGGGGAGGGTAAGGCGGTGCGACTGGGGGGGCGGCCCGGTTGGCAGGGGAGGGGGAACGTGCCTCGTGTAGTTGGGGGGGTTTTGGGGTTGGGGTGATTGTTGCGACGTGCAGGCCGGGGCCCCGTGGTTAGATCGCCGTTCGTCGTGGTGTGCTTGGGTCGGGGTGGCCGCTGGGACGGGCGGGTCGCCGTGAGAGGGGCCCTGGGGAGGGTGGGGCGGTGGAGGTGCTATGGGGGTGTTGAGGGAGGCGGGGGGCGGGTGGTTGGGCGGCTGTGTTATGCGGGGGTGCTTTGCCGGGCGGTTGGGTTGTTACGGCTCGTTGAGAGCCAATACTGTTGGGTGTCGTGGTGTGAGGGTGGGGCTTAGGGCGCTGTTGGGTGGTTGGCGGTCTCATGCGGGTGCGGGCCATGGGTGCGTGAGAGGGGCGCATGGCGGCGCGAGACACCCGTTCAGGCCCGCGAGGTATGGGCCACGTGGGGGGTTGCGGAGGGCGTGGGATGGGGTTCGGACGGTCGGAGCGCTGGTGTGGGGGCTAGGGGAGGCAGTGGAGGTGGTGGGCGGAGGGGGGGGCCCTGTTTCTGCTGTGGCAGGCCTCATGACGGCGGGCGGGTGGACGGATCAACAATCCCGGCGTTGCGGTATATTGTGGAGGGGGCACGTGCGGAGGGGGGTGCGGGGCGCGTTCCGTTCGAGGGGGGCGGTCCGGGCTTGTTGATGGGGGGGGCGCCCACTATAGGCGGGGTCAAGGGGGTTTTGGGGCTGGGGGGTCGAAGGTGGCGGCGGAGCGGTTCCAATGGGGCTTTTGGGCGGGGGGCCCTTTGGTGATCGTCTTGCTATGCCAAGGTGGCATCGTTACCTCGGGCGGCCTCCTTTAGATCGGGAGCGTGGTCTTTTATATTAGCGGGAGGGGATTGGCCATTGTGTAGTGCGCCCCCTGGGCGTTGGGGGGGTCCTCCGCTATGGTCTGGGGGGTTCCTTGGGGTTGGGGGCCTTGGCGTTTGGGATGCGGGAGGGGGGGCGTGCGATGGCGTGCGGCCCGCCCGGGGCGCCCTCGCCGTGGAGGGCGGCGGGCGGCCTCTTCGTGGGGGCGCGGAAGGTTGCTCTATGGCAGAGGCAGGGGTGGGGGGGACCGCGGGGAAGTGGGTGTGGGCTGGGGCGGTTTGGGGAGGGAGGGTCTGGTAAGGCGCCGTGATTCAAGCGGGTGGCGCCGTTAGGGTGCGAGATCTGGCGTGTCTTTGGTGGGGGGCGTGTGCGGGTTCGGGTCGTTATGAACCCGCCAGGGGAGGGCGGCCCTCGGGAGCGGCTTTGGGGTGTTGGGGGGGGGGTGTGTAGCGCGGGGGTGGCCGATTGGCCTTTTGTGCCGCTTAGGGTGGGGGCGGGGTGTGCTTGTGCTGGGGGCGGCGCGGACGTGGGGCGGGAGCCCGGGCCCAGGGCCGGTGGTGGAGCCGGGGGCGCTCGCCGGGGGCGGGAAGGGACGGAGGGGGTGCCCACATGGGGCGCTGTGAGCTATTTGGGTTCTACGAGTAAGTGGTGTCCTTCTGTTGGGCGGCGCCCCCTATGACGGGGGGGGGGGGAGCATGGGGTGGTGATTGGTCCGTGGGCGTGTTGGTGTGGGGGGGGTCTTAGGCGGTTTGGGGGCCGTTGAGGAGAGGTCACCGGGATGGATTTTGCCCGTGTAGGGGTGGGGGGCGCGGTAGGCGGGTGGGGCGGCGGGGGTCGGCGGGAGGGCGGCCGGAGACTGGGGGGGCAGTGGGTGGGGGCCGTGCCGTGGCGGGGGGCGCCGCGCTCTGTGGGTCGGTTTTCGAGAGGGGGGTGTTGGCGGGGGCGGGGGGTGGGGGATGTGTGCGGAGGGGTGTGGGGGGGGGGCGGGCGGTGGAGGGTTTGTGGGACGGAAGGTGGAGGGTTTGGGGGAGGCAGTGTGGAGGGTTTGGTTGGAAGGGATGTGGAGGGTTTGGGGGGGGCAGGTGGAGGGTGTGTGTGGGAGGCAGGGGGAGGGTTGTGGGGAGGCAGGTGGAGGGTTTGTGGGGAAAGTATGTGGAGGGTTTGTGGGACGGCAGGTGGCAGGTGGAGGGTTGTGTGAGCAGGGTGGGAGGGTTTGTGGGAGGCAGGTGGAGGTTTGTGGGAGGCAGGAAGGGCAGGTGGTGGAGGGTTGTGGGACGGTATGGGAGGGTTGTGGGGAGGCAAGGTGGAGGGTTTGTGCGGAGGCAGGTGGAGGGTTGTGGGAGCAGGTGGAGGGTTGGGGAGGCAGGAGGAGGTTTGTGGGACGGTTTATGTGGAGGGTTGTGGGAGGCAGGGGAGGGTTTGTGGGGAGGGCAGTTGGAGGGTTGTGGGAGGCAGGTGAGGGTTTGTGGGACAGTATGTGGAGGTTGTGGGACGGGCAGGTGGTGGAGGTTTGTGGGGCGCAGGTGGGTGGAGGGTTTGTGGGACGGCAGGTGGAGGGTTTGTGGGAGGCAGGTGAGGGTTTGGGGGGGAAGGTGGAGGGTTTAGGGGAGGCAGGTGGAGGAGGTGGAGGGTTGTGGAGGCAGGTGGGACGGTGGAGGGTTTGTGGGAGGCAGGTGGAGGGTTTGTGGGACGGTATGTGGAGAGTTTGTACGATGATATGTGGAGGGTTTGTTTTGTACAAAAAAAAATGGTATGTGGAGGGTTTGTACGATGGTATGTGGAGGGTTGGTACGATGGTATGTGGAGGGTTGGTAGAGGTTATGTGGAGGGGGTTGTACGATGGTATGTGGAGGGTTTGTACGATGGTATGTGGAGGGTGGGTATACGATGGTATGTGGAGGGTTGGTACGATGGTATGTGGAGGGTTTGTACGATGGTATGTGGAGGGTTTGTATGATGATATGTGGAGGGTTTTTTTGTATGATGGATGGGAGGGGTTGTACGAGGTATGTGGAGGGTTTGTACGATGGTATGTGGAGGGTTGTTTGTAAGATGGGATGTGGAGGGTTTGTACGATGGTATGTGGAGGGTTGTACGATGGTATGTGGAGGGTTGTACGATGGTATGTGGAGGGTTTGTACGATGGTATGTGGGAGGGTTTGTACGATGGTATGTGGAGGGTTTGTACGATGGTATGTGGAGGGTTTGTACGATGGTATGTGGAGGGTTGGTTTGATGGTATATTGGAGGGTTTGGATGTTGTTATCTGGTGGGTTTGTATAGCCAGGGCTTGTAGAGAAAGTAAATCAGCTGTTCTGCACATGCTATGGGACGGCAGATCTGCGACATGGATCACCAAATGTATCACAGTGAATGAATCCCATCTGAAGCGAATGTGTGAGACCTAGCCCCGTTTATCCTAACTCTGCCCCAGTTTTGCAGTTGATGCTTTGATAATAAAACGTCATTGTGTTCTCTGCGTCCTGCATGTTTTAACGCTGTTCTGCTTCTTTTCAGAAGAACAGACATGTATTTATGTGACTTTCTGTTCTTACAGCATTAAAAGCAAAAAACATATAGAAAAAGAATCCCAAAGAGCTCAGCGCCCCTTGTGTTTGGGATGAAACCTCCACCAATGGTGAAGCCCAGAAAAACCTCTAATAACCTCGTCTCTAACTTTATTACTTTATTTTGCTACAAAGAAATGCAGTTTATTCCTTTAGGCGTTGAGTGCTGGGGAGCTAGGAAAACATTGCAATGGGTTACTAGCTGCTAAGGAGATTAAATGCCCATTGGAAAACAGCAAGATAATGCAGAAACTAAACCACTTACAGTGAGGGCCACAGACGCCAGTAGAAGGATTACCGAGTACACCAGCCCCTTGCTATTAATCTTCACCTGTAAAAGACAAATATTGGCATCGATTCATATCCACTGATCCATCTCCCAAAACCAAGGACTTCAACATCTTGTACATTCATGTTGAATCTTCTCTGGATTTAAACTCATTGCAGAAGAGGGTAATTCTAATGACATATAACGCAGTTCCATGAAATATCTGACCTAGAAGGTAAAATACACCTATTGACTATAATGAGTTAATTAATTTACAGGATCAGACCTCAAAGATAATGCGTTCTATAAACGAAAGGTTATGAATGTATTTAAGTCTATATATAAAGAATAACCATTCTGTTATTGGTAAGACTAATCAACACTTCCCCTTTAAATGCTGATTTATTTCCTGTCGCTTCCACCCTCTCACACAGCACATGTGATACTTACTGTATTCATTGGGGGGAGCCTGTCCTGTTAGTTATTACCAGTGCTTCTTTTGTAAAAACGTGGAGCCACAGACACTTTTCCCAGAGCCCAGGACTAGTGTCCACTGGCTGCAGACGGTCCGACCCCTCCTCCCCCCATCCAGTGTCAGCGCACCCCCCTCTATCTCACACCCTCATCTCTCTCTCCCCCCCACCATTACACGAACCTCCCAATCTCCCCAAAATATCACATTACTGGCCCTCAATTACCCATAACTCACCACCCCCCCCCCCCCCCCCATACACAATATCCCTCCAATACACATAACCCACCTCCCCAATCACTAACACACACGTCACTTATTGTAGAAAGCTGCTGCCTGACACATATTCCTAAACTTTTCTGTTCTCCCCGCATCTTCTCGTACCCACAGCCAGCACCAGCCTTCAGAGGAATAAAGGGAGGCTTATTATTCTGCCAATAGCTTCTTCTTTACAAACTCCATTACTAATGGGGAGGTCTACTGTTAATAACTGTAATACTATGTGTATTAAAATACAAATCTATCACCTTTGTCACAGTCTGTTTCTACCTATAGTTTTTTTTGTGTATATATATATATATATACACTTCGACATTATTGAAAGCTTTTTTGCAGAGGGGGAAGAGGGGGCGGGGTGTTCCCAGAGATACACACCACACACACACACACAACACACACACACACACACACACAACAACACAAACACACACCCACACACACACACACACCAACACCAACAAACCACACACACACACACACACACAACACATGTGTCCTCTCGTGAGCTGTTTGATCAGCCATGTAGGGGTGTGAGAAGTAAAACGGTCCGGCAGGCAGGGTTGGCGTGTCGCAGTGACAGGCCCCACGCCCCTCAGCAAGCAGGGAGCAGAGGTTCTGGTACTGATACGTTACAGCACCGTCACCAGAAAATCCCTGGCTTATTACCACCATAAACTAGATTGCAAGAAGTATGTACTTTCAGTTCCATTTTCTCTGGTACACAGAGCTGAGAAGCTGCCCCATGTGCGGTGGGAGACGATGAGCTTGCTGTGTTAAGATCATTTTACCAAGTCCACAAGATATACAGTTGGTTTACAAAAAAGCGTTGCTTTGCATACGGACATGCACCAGACATTTACTGCAGCCTGAGGGTTCTAATGTCCGTCTCCTTGTGCACGGGGGCAAGTCACCTCACTGTCCAAGTCCGAGGTTTACCAACATGACACTAAGGGTCATTGGGCGTAGGGATGCCATTGTGCTAGAAATGCGACTGATGTGCAGCACATGCAAGCTGCTCTCAGCGAACCTCGCAAGGGCTAATTCAGGACGGTCAGAGGATTCCACACTTACAATTGATCCAAATTAATCACCATAGTTTGTAAACCCCCACGGCACCCCAAGGTACGAGAATGTCAATACGTGACGTCATATGGTGTGGGGACACGGCAATGTCCCCGAGCCTGCAAAGAGAAAAAAGCTCTCAGTAACTAAAACCGCACACATTGGCACATAAATTAGCTACGCGGATACCATTGTGACACTACATAATACACACCAGTACTTCGACCATGACTGTTGATATCTGTAAACGCTACACTCATGTAACAGTAACAAAGTAACGGAGGGTGAAAAAAAAAGACAATTGTCATCCAGTTCGAGAGAAATCTCAGCCACCTCTCCACTAGTGCCGCTCAGTATCACCGAATCATGGTCAGCGGTCATCGGCCTCACTGGACAGGACCCAGCTCGCTTGCTAGAAAATGGCCATTTATTGGCCAAGAAGAAAGAACCCCACCAATCTTACTTATTGAGACATTAGACTCCCTCTGGTTCCATCTTTTGTATAATGTTGTATGAGATAAAGGAATGTCAGCGTTGATCTCGGTTTTACTTGGATTTATGTTAGTCCTTTTAAGGAATTAGTGCTTTCCAACGCTGTTTATTTTAAATCTGCTGCTTTGCGGAAGATATAAGCTTTGAATATACGTGTCCGGGAGGGTTTAAAATGGAAATCTCCCCAGACTCAGACAGTGTAACGGTTACCTCAGACACTAAAGATTAAGAAAGTCATAATTTTTAACACATTTAAAATGGTCAGGGGCAAGAGTAACTAACATTATATAAAGATGGAGAATAGAGAGAGACAGAGGAGACAGAGAGAATGAGAGAGAGGATAGAGAGACAGAGGAGCGCAGAAGAGACGAGCAATAGAGAGAGAAAGAGGAGAATGAGACGAGGAGATGATGATGAGGAGAGAACGATGAGACTGAGTTTTGGAGTCAATGAGAGAGAGGGAAAGAGGAGACGGTAGAGACAGAGAGAGGATGACGGAGATGATGAGAGAGAGAAGAGAGGAGTGACGACGATGGGAGTGGGATGAGGAGAGGAGAGAGAGAGAGAGGAGAGAGATCGAGGACATGAGAAGAGTTCGAGAGGGAGATGACATTGCCATTGGAGAGTAGAGAGAGAAGACGAGAGAGAGTAAGAGAGAGTAGAGAGAGAGAGAGAGAGGAGAGGAGACTCCTGGGGGTGCGATGGGTGTGTTGCTTTAATATTGATCTACACGAGGGAAAACAATGAACCCAGTGCAAGACTTTGTAATGTTTTGTTCCAGAAAATGTAAATACACAACTCTTCACTCCAAGTTAATGGAAACAACGATTCTATCAAATCAGTAAATTATTGGTTTGTTCGGGGACTCAAATGCGCATGTTAATTTTTTCAGTTCTTTTGAAATCCCCAAAAACAGAGATTTCATAAAAATATTTGTGACAGCTATTGTGGCGGCCAGTGGAGAGGGAGCGTGGTGATGCTGTGGTGGGATGTAGCTACTAACCGCTCCCAGAAGCTACGGCCACGACGGTGCTGTGCGCGCTGGAGCGCTGGCGGTATCGTGCCACAGTTTAAGCTGTGGGCGGTCGTGGTTGACAATAAGGGAGGATAGAGCGGAGATCGCGACGGGGGGGTGGGCATGGCCATGATGTGGGGTGAGGGGCGGGCGCGGCCATGACGGTCACCAGTGGTTCGCCCCTCATTGGTTGAACCACCGCCGTGATTTGGCAAACGCCGACACACAAAAATACAAAAATTTGTCTTTGGCAAAAAGGCGGTTTGGCATCTGGAGGCCCCGGCAGCAGTGAATGGGGCCAGCCACAATAGGGAGCGCCGCGGAATTCATAGAGCACAAGCAGCGTAAAGCGGCCTTAGCTGCATAATGAGAGGTTGATTGACAAATATTGTAATGCGGCTGCGTCTCCTCTCCTGCGCGTAATCCCCACGTTCCCAGGTTAATGAGAGGAGGGGCGGATTGCACCACGCACCGACATTAAGATGGCCGGGACCTGAAGAGTGGGTAGAGAAGCGCTCGCCCGTGTGTGCCCATATGCTCCGCTGGATCAGCCCGAGAGAAAAGAAAAAGCAAATGTTACCAGAGAATGATTCATGAGAATGGCACTGTACCTTGTCTTGCTACTTAAAACTGGCCATGGCAGGTCTGGGTACAATGGTCCTGCGGGCCGAGGAAGGTGATGCACAGTAACGTCATGTATCCAGATGTTGTATCGTATAACATCACCTGCACGCAAGGAGAGATAAAGGTTAACCCCATGGTACAGACCATTATTGTCTCATTTGCAGCAGTTCAGTCATTCCTGATAATCACACACCAGTGGAAACCCCAGACGCCTGTACGGCTATTTATAGAGAGAAAGAAAACCAAAAAAATAAGAAAGAACAAAAAAAAACCCCAAGTTCAATAAATGTTCATTCCCGGCCAGGTTCCCATCCCAGGCGGCCACACGGGGTGCCACCTTCCCCAGGGGCCACATAGGGGTGCACCTTTCCCAGTCGGGCCACAAGGGTGCACCTTCCCAGGGGCCACATGGGGTGCCACTTCCCTAGGCAGGCCACATAGGGGTGCCACCTTCCCAGGCATGGCCACATAGGGGTGCCACTCTTCCCAAGGCGGCCACATAGGGGTGCACAACTTCCCCCAGGACGGCCACATAGGGGTTGCCACCTTCCCCGGCGGCCACAATAGGTGGTGCCACATTCCCCAGGCGCCACATAGGTGTGCCACCTTACCCAGGCGGCCACAGTGGGAAATGCAGCAAACAATGCATACACTAGGGAGGCCCCAGGCCCTGACACTTCGCCACAGGGGTGCACCTCCCCAGTGCGGCCAACATAGGGGTGCCACCTTCACACGCATAGCCACACAGGGCGGGCACTTCCCCAAGGCGGCCACAAGGGGTGCCACCTTTCCCAGGCGGCACACAGGGTGCGGCACCTGTCACAGGGGTTCACACACAAGGGTCCACCTCCCCAGGCGGCCACACAGGGGTGCCACCTTCCCAAGAAGCACAACAGGGCTGCCACCCTTCCACGGCGGCCCACACAGGGTGCCACCTTACCCAGGCCAGGCAATAGGGTGCCACAGTCCAGGACGGAAAAACAGGGGTGCAACCTTCCACAGGCGGCCACACAGGGGTTGCCACTTCTACTGAAGGCACACACAGGGGTGCCACCTTCCACAGGCGCAACACAGGGGGGCCACCTCTTACTAAGGCCACACCGCAGTCGGGGCAACCTCCCCATGGCAGACCACACTGGGGGTGGCCACCTTCCCCAGGCAGCCCACACCGGCGGTGCCACATTACTACTGAAGGCCACAACAGGGGGGCACCTTCCCCAGGCAGCCACCCACAGGGATGCCCACCCTTCCCCAGGCGGCCAACAGGGGTGCAACCTTCCCCGAGGGCCACATAGGGGTGCCACAATCCCAGGCGGCCAACACAGGGGTTGCCACGTCCCCAGGCCGGCCACAAGGGGTGTAGCCCAACTTCTACTGAGGCCAACAGGGGTGCCACTCCCGGCGCCAACAGGGGGGCACACTTATACTGAAGCCACACAGGGGGGCCACCTTCCCCAGGCGCCCACACTGGGGTGCCACCTTCCCCAGGCAGCCACACAGGGGTGCACCTTCTACTGAAGGCAAACAGGGGGGGCCACCTCCACTCCCCAGCAGCCAAACTGGTGGGCCCCTTGCCCCAGGCAGCCAAAACAGGGGTTGACACCTTCTACTGAGGACCACCCACTGGGGTGCACCTTCCCGCGGCAGGCCAAACAGGGATGCCACATTTACGTGAAGGCCACACAGGGGGGCCACCTTCACCAAGGCACCCACACTGGGGTGCCACCTTCCCCAGGCAGCCACACAGGGGTGCCACCTTCTACTGAAGGCCACACAGGGGGGCCACCTTCCCCAGGCAGCCACACAGGGGTGCCACCTTCTACTGAAGGCCACACAGGGGGGCCACCTTCCCCAGGCAGCCACACTGGGGTGCCACCTTCCCCAGGCAGCCACACAGGGATGCCACCTTCTACTGAAGGCCACACAGGGGGGCCACCTTCCCCAGGCAGCCACACAGGGGTGCCACCTTCTACTGAAGCCCACACAGGGGCCACCTTCCCAGGCACACACAGGGGTGCCACCTTCTACTGAGGCCACACGGGGGTGCCACCTTCCCAGGCGCCACACAGGGTGCCACCTTCTACTGAAGCAACACAGGGGGGCCACCTCCCCAGGCAGCCACACTGGGGTGCCACCTTCCCCAGGCAGCCACACAGGGATGCCACCTTCTACTGAAGGCCACACAGGGGGGCCACCTTCCCCAGGCAGCCACACAGGGCTGCCACCTTCTACTGAAGACCACACAGGGGGGCCACCTTCCCCAGGCAGCCACACAGGGGTGCCACCTTCCCCAGGCAGCCACACAGGGGTGCCACCTTCCCCATGCAGCCACACAGGGGTGCCACCTTCTACTGAAGGCCAACTCGGAGAAAAAAAGAGAGAAAAAAATTCCCTTACTTGGTGGGCGGCGTTTCCCGACATCCTGCTGCAGCTCCCCCTCCAACTGCAGTGAACATTGCTGCGGGGCGTCACATGACCGACATGTTCACTGCAGTTGGAGGGGGAGTTCCAGGAGAATACCGGAGAATGTCGGAGATGCTGTCGCATCCCACCGCCACCCGGAGATCGACAGGCTAAACCCGTAGCCAAGTGCCCGAAACTCGGAGTCTTCGGGTCAAACCCGGAGAGGTGGCAACCCTGCGGCCACAACTGGAGTTATTAATTCATTATTACAGAAGATACAAGGAAATAGTAATAAGCGTGTTAGTCCAGTAACGAAAGTGCAGAGTTAGGCCTCGGCCATGTTTACCGCTTGCTGGCAGAAGCGCGCTGAGGCGCGCTCCCGCTCAGCACTGAGCCCCTACAGTCGCAATGAGAGCGGCTTTAGTAAGGGCTCACCTGTGCTTCTGCAAGCGCGTGGAAGCGCAGGTCTTAGGGGAATTTAAAATTCCCCCGCTTGCCAGCGCGACAGGCCGGTCACGTGAGCGGTTCACCCAATGAGGGTGAACCAGCTCCGTGATGTCACTGGCCCGCCCCCGGCCAGTGACGCGCCCGCCCCCGGCCCGCTCCCTGATGGCCCGCTGACAGCGCGTGCGGTAAGCAACCGCAAGGCCAGGGAAAGCACCTGCTTTCCCTGCGCCTCAGTGCGCCTCAGCATGCCAGCAGGGAGCATGGCCGAGGCCTTACTGAGTACTTCAGTATATTAGGCGAGAACTTTTGTATTTGGACTAACAATTGATGTTACCAGACAAGTTTTGTTTATCCCGAGGAAGAGAGAGAACTCTGGAAAGCTCGTCTTATAATATCAATTTTTAGTCCAAATAAAAATGGTCTCGCCTAATACTGAAGTACTCTGTTGCAATGATAAAATTATTAATATAATATGTGTCTTCTATTTTGTTCTACTTAGTAAAGCCACTTAGAGGTGATTTCATGTAACCACTGGTACCCCTTCACACTATAGTGCATCTGTTTTCTTTACTATACATTTCAAGATGAAATTCTTATTTGTAAATTGGAGAGAAGACCTTACCTGCTCCCGCCTGTGGCCCATTCCCTGCCCGGAATAGCACCCTTAGTGTAAACAAAGTGTGCACAGGTAGGGCACAAACACTCTTCTTACCATCCAAACCATGATGTACGAGAAGATGGCAATCCACAGCGTGGATAACATAAACGTGAGCATAAAGAAGTTTTCCCAGCGTGGCTTGCTGCAGTTTGGGACAGTAAAATATAGTGCGCAGATTAAGGGCCACGAGAAAATCCACTTGAACTTGTTCACGCAGCCACCTAAATAAAAGAAGAAACGCGCTCAGGTGAAGGATTGCTACACAACAAACTATCTATGCAAATAGAAATGATAAAGTGATAAAATAGCTAATAACCAAAGTACTTCTTTGTTTGATATAGTGTTACTTGCATGCATGACCTAGGCATGGTTCATACGTATTTGTCTTTTAAAAGTATTTGAAGTCTTCTAACCTAATATACGAATAAGAAATTGTGATACCTCGCTCAAAACCCTAGATAAAGTAAAGAATGAGATTGCGTGCTACCAGGGATAGGTACATAGACAAAAGGGATGTAGACGTGAAGAGCACATCAAAAAGATCCCCACTAGAGCGCACCGCAGACCTGAGTGATATTAGATCTTGGTCCTATAGTACGCAAAACATACAACATTAAAACTTTATTGAGATTTCATAGCCTAGAATACTACATAACTTACTTAAAAATATGAAGCTCCCAGTGTCTATATGATGCTAGAGTCTAGCTCAAGAGATGTTTATCGAATGAGGAGATATACGTGAAAGTTAGATGACTTTAGTCAATTCTGTTCTTCCCTAGGACAACTCCTCTTGCAGAAACCAATGGGTGAGGTATTAATATACCTTTCATTTGACCCTGAATTGATAAGAGGAGATATGTCTAAGATCGGGTGTCCAGAATGACTGGTCTTGATAGGAGTAGTGCTGAGTGTCAAAGGTATACAGCACGACTGATAACTTAATTGTGGTGTATATCCTATACTACTATACATATATACACGGGTAATGGCCTTAGATGGATAGAGTTCTATCAGTGTTAGACCTCTAAAGTCTCTTTCCATTCACAGGTAATGTATAGTGTCATTGTGGATATCGTTTTTTGACTCCATATTCCCGGGATGGTGTGTTTTATCCTATGTATTTTGTGTTCTGTATCTCATAGAGCAACAATGTATAGTAGCCCTAGTCATTAACTTTGTAGATGTGGCCGAAAGTATTATTCAATAGGGTGACTACGTAATGGCATACTGCCAAAATACCTCGGTTATGTTCGGCTTAATATGTAGAATAGCCTTCTAAGTCACTACCAATGGTCAATGATTATTTCGTAGTTTCCAATGTATATCCCTCTATTTTCTTGTAGTGTATACAAGTTGTGCACATACCAATTGTCAATGTAGATGATACTGCCAAGGACCTGATGGTCTATATATTTTATGTCTGTTGTGAGCTTATTTTGCTCTGCATACAGAATCCCTAGGGTGTACTGTGTTGTGAGACTCAGTTGGCTATTGGTGTGTCTCACAGAGCGCCCCCACCCCAGAAGAAGTCGCTGTAGGTGACGAAACGGACGTCACGTCGGGTTTTATGGGTTTTATTTGCTAGGGTGCATCTCAAAGTCACTATATGAAGCTACCGTAATGCCACTAATACCTCTACTTGAGGAAATATATATATATATATATATATATATATATATGAAAAAATCATCTCAGTTGGCACACTGTAAACATAAATAAGATGCTGATGCTTGCCCCATATGCACATGTAAAAAGTAGAATTTACCAGATTGGAGTCCGGAAAAAACGAGACAGCACACAGTCTTAGTAGTTCCAATGCAGTTGTAATCAAAGTAACATGGCACCACCTCCAACGTTTCGGTACACTCAACGTGACCTTCCTCAGGGACGTGCAATAAGTGAATGCTAATCCACCACCTTATATACCCAAAATAATCAAAATTAAATCAAACTCACCCGTGTAGGGGCAACATTGCCCGCGAAACCGCGCTGCTGTACACTTATTGCACGTCCTGAGGAAGGTCACGTTGAGTGTACCGAAACGTTGGAGGTGGTGCCATGTTACTTTGATTACAACTGCATTGGAACTACTAAGACTGTGTGCTGTCTCGTTTTTTCCGGACTCCAATCTGGTAAATTCTACTTTTTATATAGATTATATATAATATATATATATATATATATATATATATATATATATACATATATACACTCAACCGTATCGGCACTTACCATCACGACAGCAACTTCTAGACAGCAACGTTCATGTGTCTGTAAAGAGTTGCGATTTCGAATTGAGACTATACCGCTTGGTTATATATGAATACAAACATAATCCATTTTACTATAATAGCTAAAGTGACACACAGTGCTGAGCATGTGGTTGCATCTATTCAGTTTCACTTTCACCTCTATATACAGTATCGCCTGTGAATATATCCGCAAACAATCTGAGATGTATGGAGGACTAAACTTATTACCATCACTTGATTGTTTAAGAACATCGCCCGCAAACATTAAAGTGACACCAGCGCTGTAACACGTGTATCGTTACTATTGTATACAAACGCTATACATCCGCTGGTATTCCAGTCTGCTTTAGTGTGTGATTATCAGCAGGCACTAGAGTCTCACTACACAATGCATCTTAGGGATTCCGTATGCAGAGCAAAATAAGCTCACAATGTAATGCAAGCATAACGGACCGAAAACAAATAGACAATTAAGTCTTTAACTTTGCCATCTACACTAACAACGGTATATACACAGCTCGTGTACTTTTTTTTTTTTTTTTTGTTGCTTTTTTTTTTTAAATATCTTTCCTTTATTGGTGTCATACAGCGGGTAGGTACATGTTACAGAAACTGGTTAGCAATTCGGGGGGCTTCTTGTAGGGGCGTCTCTGACGTCTCCTCGGTATTGGGGCGGCTGCTCTTCTGTGGTGGGAGAGGGATCCCTAGCGCTTTCAAGAAGTTTTTAGCGCCTTCAGGGGTTGTCACTGTGTGGTGGCGGCCATTACGGAGCACCACTAATTTGAAGGGGAACCCCCAGCGATACTTTACCCCCTGGTCTCTGAGGTAGGAGGTAAGTGGGCGCAGCGCGTTTCTTTTAATCATTGTTATCTGGGAGAGGTCGTTGTAGAGTTGGATTTGTGCCCCGTCCATGGACACAGTCCTCATTTCTCTGGCCGCCGCCATGATGCGGTCTTTAGCAGAGTATGCGTGCATTCTCAGCACCACATCTCTGTGTCTATTTGGGTCCGATGATTTCGGGGCCAGGGCTCTGTGGGCACGGTCCGTGTGCAGGTCATGATCTGATAGATCAGGGACGAGCTGCAGGAAGAGTCTGCGAAGATATGGTTGGAGTTCTTCGTGAGAGATAGTTTCTGGGATGTTTTTGAGGCGGATGTTTTGCCTTCGCTCCCTGTTCTCCATGTCCTCTAATTTGTCCTGTATATGCTGAATCGCCTCTCCACATCTCAGCACTTCCTCGCGTGTCTCAGCCTGTTCATTTGAGGCTACCTCCATCTTGACCTCCAGGTCTTCCGTCCGCTCCGTCAGTGCTTCTACTTCTGCCCGGATGGTTTGGAGGGCCTTTTCCGTGTCCTCCTGAACTCCCCTCCTCATTTTAATAATTAGGGCATCAAAAAAGTCTTTATTTAGGACAGGGGGATCTGAGTCTGTCGGGCTCTGACGGCCGCTGCGCACCTCGTGCTCCGGTTCTTCTCCGGCGCCATCTTGCTCCTCGGAGCTGATCTCAGCTAGGCGTTGCGCCGGAGCGAAGAACTTGGTGACGGGGCATTGACTCTTCCTCTGCGGCTTCCCTGCCATCTCTTCAGAGTGAGTTCTCGGGTGGGATCGATTTTCGGGGGATTTGGGGTGGGGAATGAGCTTATTCTATTATTTATCTTGGTGAGGGCGCCGGGAGCTCCTCCACTAGCAGACCATCGGCTGTGACGTCACCGGAAGTCCCACAGCTCGTGTACTTTAACAACGAAATACAGCGATATATATTGCAAGTTACGAAACAACCATTAACCACTAGCAGTGACTAAGATGGTTACTTTATATACTCACCTGCACATAAACATGGTATTTTGACAGCACACTGTCAGATAATCACTTTACCGAGGAACTATTTTGGCAGCACCAATAAAATCAATCATTAGGGCGACTATATATCTTCGCTCTGTGAGACACACCAATAGCCAACTGAGTCTCACAACACAGTACATCCCAGGGATTCTGTATGCAAAGCAAAATAAGCTCACAACAGACATAAAATATATAGACCATCAGGTCCTTGGCAGTATCATCTATATTGACAATTGGTATGTGCACAACTTGTATACACTACAAGAAAATAGAGGGATATACATTGGAAACTACGAAATAATCATTGACCATTGGTAGTGACTTAGAAGGCTATTCTACATATTAAGCCGAACATAACCGAGGTATTTTGGCAGTACGCCATTACGTAGTCACCCTATTGAATAATACTTTCGGCACCATCACAAGTTAAGACTAGGGATACTATACAGTGTGCTCATTAGTACAGAACACAAAAATACATAGGATAAACAACACCCGGGAAGGAATATGGCAGTCAAAAAACGATATCCACAATGACATATAAATTACCTGTGAATGGAAAGGACTTTAGAGGTCCTAACACTGATAGAACTCTATCCATCTAAGGCCATTACCCGTGTATATATGTAGGAGTAGTATAGGATATACACCACATTAAGTTATAGAGTGTGCTGATTACCTTTGACACTCAGCACTACTCCTATCAAGGACAGTCATTCTGGACACCCGATCTTAGATTTTGACATATTCCTCATTATAATCGGGTCAAATGAAAGGTATATTAATACCTCCACCATTGGTTTTCTGCAAGAGGAGTTGTCCTAGGGAAGAACAGAATTGACTAAAGTCATCTAACTTCCAGTATATATCCTATTCGATAAACATCTCTGTGAGTAGACTCTAGCATCATATGAAACTGGGAGCTTCATATTTTTAAGTAAGTTATGTAGTATTTCTAGGCTATGAAATCTCAATAAAGTTTAATGTTGTATGTTTTGCGTACTATAGGACCAAGATCTAATATCACTCAGGTCTGCGGTGGCGCTCTAGTGGGGGATCTTTTGATGTGCTTTCACGTTATTACATCCCTTTTGTCTAATATACGAATATAAGTATTTCTGGAAAATGGTTGGTTAATAAATATTAATAATAAAATGAAGGGTAATAACGATGTTCCAAACCACACAGGGTTCGGAGCATTTTGGAGACTATGAAAAAAAATGAGGGTCTGTGTGAGCCCCCCAACCAGGAATGTAAAATCATTATCCCACCCCTCGTATACCTCACATCTATCTATATCATAGAACGTATAATATATATATAAACGTATATATAAATAATATATTATACACATAAATATCAAAGAATATGGAGCACTCACAATTCAAAAAAAATACAATGGGAAGAAGTAACACTGGCATCAGGGGGTAATCACAGAAAAAAAGAAGAAGCAATGTTTCGGACCTGTCGTTCTTTCTGCAAGCTCCCACTTGCTATTGTATATATATATATATATAATATATAGTATATTAGTATATCTAATAGAAACGTGCGCCACACATCTTGCCTATACACTGCTAGCGAAACGCGCGTGTTTCTGAAGGCTTTACACGCTTCAGGCTGTAAGGCCGGTGACTCAATACAGATAATTGATCTTGGATTCTCCCATTCTTAATCGCTATAATCCATAAACCACTGTATCCAATTGCCAAAGTGTACCTTGCAATACAAATTAATGAGACCCAAACCCAATATCACACCATACAAAAATGTATATTAAATCTTGATTTGGAGAAACAATTGATGAACAAAAAAAATAATGTATCATAAATGGATAAACAAACAGTACTTGGACTATTGGGACTGGCTGGATATTCTCTCTGCTAAGAGGATTTCAGTAACATTGCAGCAAAGAGGTGTACTGTACTTGCACAGATTTGCCCCTCACTTGGAATCATTACTAATAGAAACACTTAATCTTATGTTTCAATATCTTGTCTCTTTCCAAACTAAAGCTTGGTGGTTTGTTTGGGAAAAAGGTGCAAGAACTGTCCCCAAAAAACATGTATATCTAACCTCTAACAAAAAATTCAGCTCCAAATACAAGTGTGGTGAAAAAAGTATTGCCCCCAACCTAGTGGTAGTCAACGCTCAGTGGACTATTCCACGCCTAGGACCATTCCACGCTCAGTACTATCCATGCCCAGCCCTAATAATTTAAAAACACATATGGAGATTACGGGGACCCCTAGAAAGGTTGCCAGAATGCCCCGGCACTGAGTTCCTCAAGCCACATTCTGCTTACACACTCGTGCCATAGTTCTCAGTCCCTTTGTTTAAATCTCGGGCAATTCGTCGGGCAAGGAAAAAGGAGCACATTGTATTGTGGATTCGGTTTTCCTTGGAAATCAGTTCTTGTACAACATTCACAATCCATTCTCGTCTCTGCATCCATCAGCGTTGTTGTGCTCACTCCGTGGCTGAATGAGAGAAGTCGCGGCCAGCGGCAGGGAGAGAGGAGGCGGTACGGCGGTCCGGAATACCAGGTCCGGCCAGAGTACGGTCTGCCAGGACCAAGGTCCAGCAAGTACCGGTATGATACAATTTTTCAAGCAAGAGCCAGACTCAACTTTGGAATTTTCTTTTTATTCCAGCGCTTGGAGCCGCTTGGTCCAGATATATTGTGTCAAATATTTTTTCGTGGACAATTTCAGGTAGATCACGGACCTCTCTCGTCATTTACATGTCAGCAGCATTTAAAAAACACACGGACAATCAGTGGCATCTCCATTCATGGTCAATCTTACCAGGCAAGTAAGAGCTTTGCATTTGGAGAATAAAAGAGTATGTATCACTCATATTGGGAAACGAGCATGGGGGGAAGGGTACCACTTAGGGGGAAGGGTACCATTTTTTAGGGGGAAGGGTACACACTTTTAGAGGGAAGGGTACCACTTTTACGGGGGGAAGGGTACAGGAACGGTACTTAGGGGGATGGGTACAAACACTTAGGGGGAAGGGTACACTTTTAGAGGGAAGGGTACACACTGTAGAGGGAAGGGATACCACTTTTAGGGGAAGGGCTACCACCTTTAGGGGGAAGGTCCTTTGCGGAAGGGTCCCATTTTAGGGAAGGTCTAGGGATGGCGTACCACTTTTAGGGGAAGGGTACCATTCTTTTAGAGGGCTACCCTAAGGGAAGGAAGATAGACCATTTTAGAGGGAAGGTACCACTTTAGGGGGAAGGGTACCACTTGTAGGGAAAGGGCATTTAGGGAGGGAAGGGTACCAATTTAGGGGGAAGGGTACCACTGTTTAGAGGGATGGGTACCACTTTTAGGGGGAAGGGTACCACTTTTAGGGGGAAGGGTACCACTTTTAGGGGGAAGGGTACCACTTTTAGAGGGAAGGGTACCACTTTTAGTTGCACTATGCCATGCACATGAGATAGGTCCAATCTACGGTATCATCATCAGGATTCCATACAACATAAAATCATATTAGCAATGCAAACCTAAAAACCACCAATGCGAGTCTCACTTTGTGCTGCCTTGTTTCTCCATCTCACGGCATTATTTCCCAGGCCCCTCTGGCAGTGAAGAAGTCAAACAGGACTAAAGTGGATTCGCTTTCATTATAATTTTGTATGGGCACGGAGCCACCAGAATAAGCCTCGCCCGGTGGTCCTGAGCCGATAACAAGGTGCTGTGAGTCGGGCGGAACAAGTCCACGGTGGGCTCCGGTGCAAGTTACCTGTGGAGAGGGTCCTTACGCGGCGGTGACGGAGAGAGCCCACCAGGAGGTGATTGCAGAAGTTGGGCCGAACGTCGGTGTTAGGACCCTCTGTGTGGGCTTCTCTGCCGCAGCGTCAGGCGCCGCACCACAGGTAGGGCCCGGGGAGGGGGTGGGCAGAGAGGGGGTCTTTAGAAATGCGGAACACTGGTCTGGCTGCTACAATAAGTGTCAGAGCAGCGTCCCGGTGCGTGGAGGATGGGCCCCTAAAGCTAGTGTGCCCCGGTACAGCCGAACCAGCCGCCCCATAGGGTATCCCGCCGCTGCCTGTGGGTCCCGGGCTGTGCTCTGCGCTACACAATCTAACAAACGTCTGCATTTAACATAGGTGCAACTTGATGGGCATGTGTCTTTTTTTAACCTAATCTGTGCAACTATGGTAAAAACATGACAAAACCATGTAACCATCAAAGCACTGCAACAACATGCTGTAACCATGAACCATTACCATGCAACCAGAAAAACCCCAGGTAAATGCAACCATGTAACCATGCAACCATGTAACCATGCAACCATGTAACCATGCAACTATGTAACCATGCAACTATGTAACCATGCAACGATGTAACCATGCAACGATGTAATTAGAAGTTAGGGAGCAAAACTAATGATGTGTGAATGCGCAAAAAGAAAGTTTTCCACTCAGCAAAGGCAACTAACCACAGCCACAGTAACATGCAAATGCAAACTGCGGAAGAACTGAATTGCTGCATCTGGTGAGTGACCCAAAATATACAAAGCATGCATGGGAGGCGGCTGTGTGTATAATGGGTTAACCCCTGTGTGCCCGGCAATGCGTGGCAGGCTGTCTAGCAGTGAGAGCCACTAATCCACTAATCCTATTTAAAACCAGTCTGCACAGTCCAGACACTGCACTCTTTAAGTGAACCATCTGTGCTGAAGCAGGGATATCCTTATAACCATACCAGTTGGGGGGGGTCTTGAGGACTGGAGTTGAGAGCCCCTAAATTAAGATATCACTTAGTAAAGTAATACTGGAGTCCCATGATTTAAAAATACATATACAGGCAGTCCTCGTTTTACAACGCTTCGCTTTACAACGAATGGCTTATCCAACGCTGTGCAATGCATTCCTATATTCATTTTTACAACGCCAAAATGGCTTATCCAACGCTCTTACGACGCTTTGCAACGTTGTGTATGTGTGTATATATATACACAGTCACATAAACAACGTTGCAAAGCGTCGTAAGAGCGTATATATATAATATTATACTATTTAATATTATATTATACTATATAATATATTATTTATTATGTTATATTATATATATAATACAGTATATACACTATATAATTTATGTGTGTGCTGTATATCTTATTGCCTGCATAAAATATTTGGTGTATTTTAGTGTTAAAAATGCCTTCAGGAACGGAACCTTTCATTTAAACAGTGTTCCTATGGGAAAACGTGTTTCACTTTACAACGTTTCGCTTTACAACGCCATTTTGAGTAACGCATTGTGTCGGATAACCGAGGACTGCCTGTACTCGTGTAATTATTTTTAGGCATCAATCCCTTCGTTTTAACTCAGTAGGAATATCACTGTGATTAATTCAAAATTGAAATGATTACTGTGCTGGATGCACAGTGAAACCGCGCTGAGAAAGTGCTAGATCTTCACTGAGTGAGACCAGGCACCTGACAGGCTAACTACAGACTAAGAGGGAATTCCAGGGCCCAATATATGCTGATCAGCTTTGCGGTTATATTTAGCGGCGGCCTGTACAAAGGTTAAAGGCATTAGATAAAGCTCATGTTCTCGGAAGCTCGGTGCTGGCGCTGGCTGTTCTCACCGCTGACTATCTCCCTTGGTGATATTTGCAAGGCTTTGAGGATCAAAGTATCGAAGACTGAGCCACTGATTCAGCCAAGGATAATCTGAAAACCTGACCTGTTGGTGGCCCCTGAGGACTGGAGTTGCCCACCCCTGACAAAGGAAGCATTGTTAACCACTTCACTGCCAGTAGGACATGCAAAGCATATATGGATACAGGCCGCACTTGTAGGAAAAGGGTTAACATGAATTACATAACACAAGTCATCAAATAACCACAGTTGTTACACCCTGACTCCTTAGTTACATATTATCTTCTCTTTGGGGGGAAGATTAGGGACTGTACCCCTAACATACATTTACTGTATAAATCTTTCCAACTGTGCGGTTAAAAGTAAAATATACTGCAGTCTGCCTGTAAATAATCATTTCTACAATCTTCCCTTTAACAATCTAGCGACACCTCATTCCCAACATGAACCGCACGTTTTGGGGGAGGGGTAAAATACGACCTTTTATTGGATGGAGTTCTCTCTCCTTGAAAATAATATGTTGGTTTTTAGAACATCTGAATTCCAGAGGAACAAACAATGATGCGTTTGTGACATTTTTCAATGGCATCAACATGGCAAAATGGCAGACTAGAATGGCAGGCTGGAATGGCAGGCTGGAATGCCAGACTAGAATGGCAGAGTAGCACGGTGCTTCAGTGCAGTCAAACATAGAAATATATCTGTATTCTCATGGGAAACAATAAACAATTAAATATGAAAAAGAACGATTATATGTATAATTCACAAGTGTCCTCCTGTTATCCTTTGGATCCGTTAGGCTGCACTTATAGTGCCGGCGACGCAACGGTCAGGCGACGGTTGCTGGAAAAATCAAATTGAGATGACTTCCAGCAATCGCGACCAATCCGTCGCTCCATCGTCTCGCTCTTACTATAAGTGCACGCGATGGCGGCAATGCATTTGTTTTGCCGCGGCGTCGCTGTCGCCAGCACTATAAGCGCAGCCTAACAATTATTTTCTGTCCCAGTCTTTGAGATCAGTAGAAAGCTGGAAATAAGGCCGTCACCGAAGCATTGCTGGATACTTTAGTTTCTGAAATGTTAACCCCATTTGTACAAATCCACATCGCATGACGTTATTCTCGGCAGAAATACGCAGCCTCCTGCGCGCTTGTAATGAGTAATTATAGTCTGTAGCACAGTATAATTGGGGTAAGCAAGAACACAATACAGCAAACAGAGTCTGTTCCTGATACACTCGTTAAGTCAATCTCTGTCAATCTCTGTCCCAGGAGCTTGCAATCTAATTCATTTCTCCTCAGGTACTGGCTACCTTATACTTGTGATAACATTCCTGACACACGTATGAAAGTGGCTGCGGTGCACTGTGATTCCTCCCAAAGCCGATTGGCTGTAATTCTGGCACAGACCGGTTGTGTCGCTCCGTGTATAAAACGCAGCGGAGAGAGAAAGGCAGAGGCAGATCTTCCCCGAAACAGAACTTAGACGCAAAATCTGAATGCCACGCAGCCTCCTGCATATCTAACGTTTGAACATCTACCGTCTCTGTTTTTAGGCTTCTTACATATGCCTGAGGCACTGAGGGAGTGTGGTTACCATCAGATGCTCTTCTGCTGAAAAGTACAGTCAGAAGGGCTCAAACTCCTGCAGAACTTCCATGCTTGTCAGTTCTATTAGAATACAGCAGGGGCGGCCAACTCCGGTCCTCAAGGGCCACCAACAGGCTAGGTATTGGGGATAGCCCTGCTTCAGTACAGGTGATGCAGTCTTAGACGGAGCCACCTGTGCTGAAGCAGGGATATCCTGAAAACCTAACCTGTTGGTGGCCCTTGAGGACTGGAGTTGGCCAATGATTGAGCCACCTGTGCTGAAGCAGGGATATCCTGAAAACCGGACCTGTTGGTGTCCCTTGAGGATTGGAGTAGCCCCCTCCCCCTCCTCCCTGGAATACAGTGTAACCAGAAACCCACCTCATTTATGATGAGCCGGCTCGCCATCCGTAGTCGGGTCCTCGGTGGAAACTTGTTGGTGATCATAATGCGTAAGCCGGCTTCGGGGAAGCGATACTTCGGGGGGCTGGAGCATATGATTTCGTCCACCATCACCACCGACTTTCTGTCGGGATACTGCTGCTTTACCGTCACTGAACCCCAGAAAAGCGAGATGTTACAGTGCTTCCCACAGTGCAACAATGTACCTGTACCATGTAACCCCACACTGCCAGAGGGGCGCCAGTCCGGTGCTCAGCCACGAGAGCATATGGACCATCCTAGTAATTGTACATCAGGGTTAGGCCACCTCCAGGCCTCAAGGGCCACCGACAGCTCAGATTTTAAGGATATCCCTGCTTCAGCACAGGCGGCTCAATCAACGACTGAGCCACTGTTTGAGCGATCTGTGCTGAAGCAGGTATATCCCGAACACCCGATCTGTTGGAGGCCCTTGAAGATTGGCGTTGGCCTCCCCTGACGTACATGTAATGTGGTTATACTGTATGCTTGCTGCAGGTAATCTCGCCGATACGCATGCACGTTACCCACAGGTTGGGTCGTTCGTTCTGTGTGATACCAATAAATAATAATAATAATAATAATAGAGTCGTATTCTGTACATGAAAATAATTCATTTATGTGCTGGAAAATGCTCTAATAAATTGCAACTATATGACAAGTTCTAACGTTTGGGGTTTCCTCTTCCCTCCCCGGCAGTGTGGGCTGTGGCCCTCCGTTTGGCTCACTAAAATACATTATATAAAGCTTAGGAACAAGAGTTAGCCTGGTGGGAAAAACACTGGTCTCTGAAGTGGGAGATACGGTGCCAAGTACTCGTTTTCTGATCTCCTCTGACTCCTCAAATGACCAGACAAACTCTTCAGGTCAGTTATTTATTGCGCATAATGTAATGAGTAATGAGTAAGGTTAAAACAGGATTCATGTGGCAAACTAGAAAGTCTAACATGCTGTCTGGCAATACATATTACACTGATTTGTCTTGTTAAATACAGTTACTGTGTTATGTGGTATCATTACGTTAATAACAGCACATCCATGCAAGGGTTAAGGAGCAGCAATTATTGTAAACAACGACAAGCACAATAGGGCTAAGCAGACAGGAGACATCGTTATTGATCGGTGGCCAACACTAGGGGGTCTCCAGTCCTCAGGACCCCCCCCCCACACACACACACACACAGGTCAGGTTTTAAGGATACCCCTGCTTCAGCACAGGTCATTCAATCAATCAGTGACTCCCTGCTTTGACTGAGCCACCTGTGCTGAAGCAGGGATATCCTTAAAACCTGATCTGTGCAGGGGTTTTGAGGACCAGAGTTGACCCCCTTGGTCTACACAGGCCCAATAATGCCACATTTTGCATCAATGTTGCAGAATTAATACTTGTTACTTGGTGCAGCAACATTGTGGCGCTTTCTCCATGCAAAATAACCCTGTGGTGTTAGATAAAACATGCAACGGAATAGGAGGTTACCCCGAGGTTTAGTAGGGACACGGCGCTCAGTGATTGTTACGGATATTATTAGGAAGAGCGGGTTACTCACACAGAGCAGGCGTGAGTGGTAAAACAAGCAAGGAATGGGACACATAGGAGCGGTTTCACCCTAGAGGCGTGGAACACATTTTAGGAAAAAGAGAGCATTACTGTAACCCCCGGGGGGTGCAGCATCATTTTAGGGATTAGTTCATTTACATATTAACCCATTCAGAGCTAAACATTTGCATTCAATTTTCATAGTGATACATTTCATTCCCAAAATACAGGAGCAGCTGAAGAATGTGTTTCCGCTCTAGCACATTACCCTAAACCAGACCTCAAGAGCCACCAACAGGTCAGGTTTTCAGTATATCCCTGTTTCAGCACAGGTGATGCAGTCGAAGACTGAGCCACTGTGAGTCACCTGTGCTGAAGCAGAGATATCTTGAAAACTTGACCTGTTGGTGGCCCTTGGTGACGAGTTAGCCTCCCTGCACTAAACTCCTCTGCTCAGTTTCTCTCCTCTCTTTGGGTGAGATCCACAAAGTAACATTGGACTCTCTCCCCCCCATCCATAATCCAGTGTCTGGGTGGGAGTAACACCGCCTGTAACAGCTGTTACTGTCACTGGGTAATCTAATCCAATAGGGCGGGCTCTTCTCTCCCACATCCCATATTTTACAGTCTGGGTGGGAGTAACGTCACCTTTAGGTATAACCTAACTAAGGTCCCATTAAATCCCTGCGGTAACCTTCGTGGGTCAGCGCTGTTAGGGAAACACCTCTTTTTGCATATAATTATAGTTAACGCAATGCTGTTAATTAGGCTACGAATATGCACGTTAAGGTATAACCATAAAGCTAGTCCTGTTATGTCAGTCAGCGGAGTTTAGTGGATCTGGCCGTTTGTCTCTTTCCTGCCTGAATTCTGGATTACACTGAATTTCATTAATAATGTAGCACAGTGAACCCTGCGTGGTATTTCTCTGGCGCAGTTAGTTTCAGCGCAGTCATTGTTCAGCGCAAACGTATAAAGCAGATTATCCTGTTCCCTTGATTCCGACCTCTGCAGAAAGACTTTGGCAGATCTCATCTCTCCGGGGCCTCTGAGATCCGCCTGGGAAAGAGGAATTTCATTGTTACTGACCATAAAACTCCTAGCATTCCCTAGAAGAGTATACTGGCAGACGTGTAGATTAGCAATGTAGGGAGCAGCAAAGTATTTCAAAGAGGGTTTAACGACTCAAGCGTGGAGAGTTAATGACCCAGTCTGAGCTCAGACACAGTATTATGTTATTTCATGCAGCATATTTTAGCCTCATTGGAGAGAGGTATAATTGGCTGCTGTGACAGGCTGCCCTGGCTAGCTGAATGATGGGGTTTTGGCTGTAAATGTGCAGTATCTTCCCACCATAGACTAATAGCAAAGTGTCTGAGCAGAAGGGTCAGGGGCAGATTTCACACCTCTCGCCCTTAATTTACCCTCATGTGACTAAATGAATACAGGGCAATGAAGGAGACTGCTAAATATTTTGCTATCCCCGGGCTGACGGGGTCTGTCCCAGGAAAACAGCATCACTAACCAGCAAACTACACCCAGGAATCCCAAGCAACACAACAGCCCCTGCTGGTCCTGACCTGGAGGAGGAGGACACCTTTCCCAGATTGTATTAGGGAAAACACAATGATACAGAACAATGGCAATACAGTATATTTCTGCTTTCCGGAATATCAGCGGAAACGTTAGAATATGGAGCAGAATGCACCCGATTTCCAGCTATTGTATCAATATAGTCCTATTTCCAATTCAGATTTGCTTTGCTCTATTACCGGGGACATTTAATAGCAGTACGATGAAAACAGTCATTTTAAATAAACACTTTGGCCTAGATGCACTAAACTCCATTAGTTAAAGTCTCGTCAGTATCGGTTAGTAGTAACAGAGGTAACGTTGCTACACAAGTGTAACAGCTGTTAAATAAAATTATTTGATGAGTAGCCCTTATCATGAGCATACACTAAACTCGACTGAATAATATTACGTTAAATAAGTCAGAACTAAACTTTACGTTTGCTATGACTTATTACCAAGTGAATACAGGCCATTGTATCCCAGAAAATATCATTACAAATAATAATATAACAAAATACATATATATACAATACATATATATACACACAACGTGTTAAGGAAGAAAGGGACGCCTTTTGTTTTTCATCATATTTTATATATTCCTCGCTCAATCCCCATGAAAATCTGTTCTGTAGATTAATACTATACAAGAAGCACAATGTAGACAAATCAACTGATGTTAACGAGATCGATGTCACTGAATTATGTCAACAAGCACCAGATACGCTGCAGGAGGTACGTGTTCATTAAACGAGAAATAGGAGTTTTCCTTTGTAGCTCGTGAATGTGTTAAATTGTGTAATCTGAAACACTAAGAACTATAAAAGTGTGTTCAAAATGTCCTCCTGCTGAAATGCGCGCCCGAAGATGGAAACACTAATGTCCGATTTCATAATCAATAACGCGCTGATCCAGCTGCTCTCGCTCCTGAACGATACAAATGAGTTTTTCAGTCTTCCTAGCGACCGCCCTTTATCAAGAAATAGTTTATATCAGCGTTTTGGACCCTAATTCTTGCTCTGTCTCAGACACTTTGTAACGCACTTACCTTCTGCGCTAAACACCCTTTTGTAACTATGCGCTTGATGAGGTCATCACGCCATCACCAATTTCTAGGAATATTTATTAGATCATCAAATAATTCTTAAATGTAATAATCTACTGTGACAGACCTATAATTGCTCAAATATTCATGACAATTTAGTGATTTTCCTGCAAAATATGACGAAAAATAAAAGGGATCCCATTTTTTCTGAACCAAGTGTGTATGTGTATGTATGTATGTATGTATGTATATATATATATATATTATATATTATACACACACACACACACACACATACAATGTAAGACCATAAAAAGGGCGCCACTTTTGCATATGGTGGCATTCGTAAGCCAAGGGAGCGCCGTGAGCACAGGGCTTCCGATAAGAAAAAATATATATTTTTAACAAATTCTGATATAGGGTTATTATTTAAGCAGATGAGGAGCCATCGTTTTAATTAAGACGGATGTCACTAGGTTGGTTTAGGCCAGCGGTGCGCAAACTGGGGGGCGCCAGACTGCCTACGGGGGGCGCGCGGTTTACAGAGGCCCCGCGCGCTTCCCGAAGGCACTTAAATTAAGTGTCGGGGGAGCTGCAGGGCCTCTATAAACCTTTACTTACCTTGGCTCCACACGCATCGCCATGGCAACGCGGCATCATCTTCACGTTGCTATGGCAACGTGACGTCATGACGCCGGAGTCGAGGTAAGTGGGGGTGATGGGGGTGGGGGCGCGGGAGTGAGGTGACCGCCAGAAGGTTTAGGCGATCAGGCCCACGATTCTGTCTAATTGGAGACAGCATTTGTTTTTATTCATATGTTGTCAAGTGGCTACAAAATACAAAAAAAGGTGTTACATATTGTGGCACCATTTCAACTTACACTAGAGACAATAAACAGTACATTTTTGTATTTTGGAGTGCCTGTCCTGTTTTCTACTATTGACTGTGATCCACCTGACACTCTGAAAGAATGATGTATTTGTATGTATTCTTTAATATTGGTAGTTTTTGGTATACAATGTTCTGTAGTCCTATGAACAAAGGAACAGAGGGCACAACGGATTTAGCATATCAAAACTCATTTATTGAGCCAACACGACGTTTCGACCATGATGGTCTTTTTCAAGTGACAATGGCACAAACAAAATCCCTTCTAACAACATATAAGTAGTGCCCAAACCCCCACAATGCAACCTGTTCAATTAGTGGTGATGGTATTCTCCCGGATAAAGGCCCGCTGGGCTCCCATATGAAGGATCGCTGGGCTCCCAGATAAAGGGCCGCTGGTCTCCCAGATGAAGGCCCGCTGGGCTCCCAGATAAAGGGCCGCTGGCCTCACACTCCGAGGCCTCAATTCAGACTTGTTAAAATAAACGGTCAGGCGCATTGCACTATTAACCCCCTTCACCGCCAAAAAATAACCGTGCCAATGTTAATATTCTGCTGGTTAAGGTGGCGGTGTAAGAGAAAACATCATTGCATGCACAGGGGGAGAAAGTGAATGAAATCCCGGCTGTGCATGCAATGTCTCTCTCTGTTACAGACCTATCATTCCAGATGTGCTGATCAAACACAGGAGCTCACTCCCCGGTAACTCATCTCTTTCCTGCTTATTACTATGCAGACGAGCGAATGTGGGAGCGTGGCCATTCTGCTTCTATTTGCTGCTTGCATGGTCCTTAATGCTTAAGGTTTTCTGTGTTCACCTTAATATGCAGAGAACACTATCCCGCCATACACACGTACCGGTGCATGAAATGCTAGGATCTCACACTATTCAGCTTGTTTTGGGGTGCTAGAGGGGGGCCTTTTCACCTAATAGGTGTCAACCTAGAGACCCGAGTGTTTGAGATCTCTGGTTGAAACCTTAAACCTTTTGGGTTTAAAACAGTGGCTGATACTACACACCTCACACATGGACCTTGGCCTCTTGCAGGCACATTTACCAGAACACCCTCCTACTGTCTCTCTACGTTCTTCCTACTTGTCATTTAGATTGTAAGCTCTTCGGGGCAGGGACTCAATTTCCTAATATAACTTTTACCTGAAGCGCTTATTTTCAGAATTTGCAGAGGGGACGCGGGCTGTTACAGAGGCCCTGCGCTCTTCCCCCAGACATTAAGAAACTTTGGTTTGTACAGCAGGTGTAAGGTCGGGTGTTGAGAAATATATTTGTCATTACGTCGAAACGCGTAGAGTCCGGCTTGTCAGCCATCTTGGAGGAGGAGAGTAGCAGTGGGTTCCTTGGCAGTATCCTGTATTCTGGTGCCCTGTGTTCCGGTGACCGTGACGTCGCGATCCGGAAGTGACGTATCCGGCAGTGGTTACAGCGTGTACCGAGCGAGGAAAGCTGCGACGCAGTAAAGACCTAGCTGTTCCAATGCCTGTTATTCTCTGACTGCCGTAAGCCTCCATTTGTCATTTTTTCGATTGATAAACCTGTTATTTTTTATCTGCACTATGGTTGTTCTCTCTTCTCTTTGAGATTGCTGACCTATATACCATACCTCCAGACTGGTATATACTATAATTCCAGACTGGCACGTATGCTCCTTTTCCTACTGTGTTTGTAAGTAGGAATTTGGCAGCTCTTCATATATATTTATATCACACTGTTTGACAGTATTACACTATCCACTTTTTTCTTTTTTGGGCACTCGGCGACGCTCCCCTGGAATTCCATCAACAGTTCCTCTTCAAGACTTCTGAAACAGTCTTTCTACAGGGTCGAGTGATAAGTTGTTTTTTGCCTTTTTTATTTATTATTGTATTCACTCACTGTTCACTGTTGAAACATTTGGCTTATTTATTTTCCATTGTTATATTTTTGCACATCACTGTTTGGGTTTAGTAGAGCGCCATCTAGCGTTCTTTATTCACTGTCTGGTAGGCCCATCTGCCAGGAAAGGGGTAACCCTCTCATTGCTGGAGAGGGCTACTAAACCAGGGCTGGCTGGGAATTTTGCGGGGCTCCGTGCGCGCGTGGCTTTTGTGAGGTTTCTTACCTTGTCCGGCAACTCCTCCTCAGCCGACTCACGTTGTCATGGCAACGCAACAGCATTTCACGTCACGGCGCCATGATAACGGGATGCTGCAGGAAGAGATGCCGGTTGAGAAGGTAAGAGACACTTACAGAGGCCGCGCACTCTGCTCCGGCAAGCAGTTTTATTCTTGGGGGGGGAGAGCGTGGGGCTCGGTGAAGTGGCACCGATGGAACCACCATCAATCCAGCCCTGTTTCATGTTGAAATTTCAAATAAAGTAAATAGGCCTTGATTGATTGATTGTTTCTGAGTATTATCCTCTACCTGCCCTCCCTCATTAAAAGGTCATATTTAATAAACTTGGACACCTCTTGTCTATGAAGATAATACAAGTTCTAATCAAGTTATTGCAACAATAACAACGCGCACCAGCAGGGGGAGCAGTCATTGTTCTGAATCAGCTGCGCATGAGAAGGGGGCGTGGCTATTGCGCTATATTGCCCACAGGAGGGTAAGGCCTCGTTCAGGGTGCAGGCTTCGGAGGGAGGGTGAGCTGCCGTGGGACACAAAGTATTCAAATTGAATACTGGTTGTCAGGGTAGCAGCTGCACTGTCTCCGAAGCCCGGAGTTGACGCTGGCTACAGTTTCAATAAACAAAAAATTCGTTTTTTGAAGCTGCAGCAGCGTCACTGGGACCTCGGCAGCCAATGAAATCATTCTTGAGAATGATTTCAAGACTGCAGCCTCGATCCCTAACCTCAGGTCTGTAGCCCCGCCCCCTCCCCGCCTCCTCAACTCCTGAAAACGTCTGCTGGGGATGAACACACATCGCCCAGCAGACTGCCGCCCTCCCTCCCGAACGCCCTCCCTCCAACTCCTGCCTCTGGCACCCTGAACGAGGCCTTATCATAATGTAGGCTACAGCCGGATGCTCATTTTGTTCAGAAAAAAAACAAATACAATCAGATTACCCGACTGGTGCTTCAGGAAACACACACATATACAGGCAGTCCTCATTTTACAACGCTTCGCTTTACAACGAATGGCTTATCCAACGCTATGCAATGCATACCTATATTCATTTTTACAACGCCAAAATGGCTTATCCAACGCTCTTACGACGCTTTGCAATGTTGTTTATGTGAATGTGTATATATATATACACACATACACAACGTTGCAAAGCGTCGTAAGAGCGTGAGAAAGGGGGAGGTGCTGTGGAGATATATATTTTTAATAAAGAAGGTTTAAGAAAAAAATACGTGTGGGTTATAAATAATGAACGTTTTATTTTTTCCTGGTGCGCCCGAGTCTTGAAGTCAGAATTAAGAATTATTCCCCAAGCTGTTCTGAGTTTGACCGGCCTGATTTACTGCAAAATTATAGTTCCAATTAAAGAAATGTTTGCTTTTAAGAAAGGTCCATCTTTTTTTTAATTTTTAGACAATATTGTTGAAACTTTTCTAAAATAAGAGGGTATTTACTAAAGCCTGTTATATTAGGGAGTATACGCGACATTGCCGTTAGCAGAAACACACATTATATTCCCGGGGTTAATGTATTCACACAGTTAATTATGGGCAAATATAACCGCCGTATTTGATCTCATTAGCATAGTCTTAATATCAGGGTAATGCGGCATTAACTTGCGGTAACTTGCACGACTGGCTGTTATGTAAATCTTGGCGGTACTCCTATTCAGAAACGGATTTTGTTGTAGTGACGAGAAAGAGGAGAGGGGACAATGTTGGAAATGATGGGAGGTTGGTTTACATGATGGCTAACTCTGGCATTACAGACACTGTCGACGACCCTATATTGGGGTGTGCATGGGAGTAATGCCAGGCTTGGCTCAGACTTAACTACTGTAATGTTGCTTCCCCTCGTTAACCTTAGTGGAGTTTAGTGAATAGGGGACAATATTATTGTCCTTAGTAACTAAAGCATTACTATTAACGTGACGCTAACTTCCGTTTAGTGAATCCGGGCTAGAAATCGCTTTCCCCCCAAAGGTTAAAGCAGCAATAATACATTCCCCCTTTTCTTCTTTGTATATATAAAGCGGGTGGCGATGTATAATGCTACATTCTTACCTAAACTGGCGATCGTTTGGTGCTCCTGTTACAAATCTGTAAAAATCCTGATTGTGTGCCTAACGAAATGGCCGCCTTCTAACTTTGTGCTGCAGGCTGTGAAATGCTGCAGCTGATGTGTAACGTTATATTACTAAGTGTAATACATTATTATTATTACAGCTTTCAGTGTAATAGACAGTCTGATGTTTGGAACACAGCAACAGACCTGTTTGTGATACTTTGTTGCTAAAGTGCAGAGCTCAAAAAGGTGAGTCAGAGCCTGTTTCCAATCAGGAAGTGGATACGATTTTCTAAATGGTTGCTTTAGCAACCAAAAGGATGATCAGTACATTGAAAAAAATAATTAAAAATGGCATTAGGAGTTAAAAAAAAAATGCAGACAATAATATCTAATACAAGAGTCCTGATTTAGTAAAAAATAATAGTAATAAATGTAGGGGTTTTCACGTTTCCTGCTTTAAGTGAGTGGAAGTTAGTGCATGAGTCACTGTGAGCTCCCCTGCGAGCTCCCCTGCTTCTCACTGCATTACATAGGGATGAATGAGATTGCCCCAGTGGAGTTAGCTGAATGCCACGTTAAACATGCAGGTTTGTGCACTGTATGATGGCATTCTGCTCTCATGTAAAGTATAAGCAAGAACTGCAATCTAACCCTACAGCTTTCTGTAATACACATACTGTAGGGGCAGTTCCCTGCATGAGACGTGCTGCATATTCTCTAGTCATTTTCCTGCCCTGTTTTACTGTTGAGAGTTGCTTTGTTCTGCATCTGTGCAGGAGTCATTAAAGCTGCAGTTCAGGCAATATCCTGCATGTGTGTTTTTTTAATAAATCAGTTCTGTAGTAAGAAAAAATACTTTTAGCATTTTCTGTTTTAAAAAAAAACAACTTTGAAAGACCAATTTTCTTGTATTCTATTTTAACAAGCATGCTTGTTCCTATAGCAACGATTTACATTCCCCATATTTAAAGATGTCGCCAAACTTTGCTGATCAATAGACGTAGAACGAATTGACCGGCAGCTATGCAGTTCTTTAGGTAATTAGAGAGTGTCCACATAAAACTATTGAAGTAAAAAAATAAATAAATAAATAAAAAAAGACTGAACTGCAGCTTTAAGTATGTAATATGTAATATGTCATTGTAATGGGGGGAAAAGAACATTTTTTTTGTGGCTGTTGCATTTTAATAAACCTTTTTTATGCCATCTGCAGGAATGTTGTTCTTATGTAGTATGCCAAATATATCTGCTTGCATTTATTAGCTTTTTTTCTGGAAGTGTAAAATATGGCTATCATTCTTTTTCTGGGAAGTAATGCACAAAGGGTACTCATGGGAACAAGCCAGTCACTTAAAAACTGAAGAAGGGGCATGACTACACAACAGGAAACACATTGGACTTTAATAAAACACTTACGATAATTAGTGCTAGTATCGATAATATGTAGTACATGGAATCTCTGAACAAAGACCACCATGTCAGACGCACAACCTGCAGAGAAAACGCACACAATGTTGCTAGCAAATATTTGTTATCTTCTGACCCAGTACATATTCAGGCCCATATTACGACCATGTGCCATTGCAAAAAACATCTTCAAATGTCCCCGAAATATATAAAATTGTGAGGATCGCTGGTAAGAGTATCAGAGTACTGACACAGAGTACTGATAGAGACACAGAGCACAGATAGAGAATACTGATAGAGACACAGAGCACAGATAGAGAATACTGATAGAGACACAGAGCACAGATAGAGAATACTGATAGAGACACAGAGCACAGAGCACTCAGGGGTTAATATGTTTGCAGGAGAATTGTTGCAACTTGGTCTGTGACCTTTCTCTGTGTCCCTGTTATGTTGCAGTTCTACCCACCAATCAGGGCCTGAGCATGTAGGCAGCGCCTTCCTACCCACCAATCAGGGCCGGGCATGTAGGCAGCGCCTTCCTACCCACCAATCAGGGCCGGGCATGTAGGCAGCGCCTTCCTACCCACCAATCAGGGCCTGGGCATGTAGGCAGCACCTTCCTACCCACCAATCAGCGCATAGGCATGTAGGCAGCACCTTCCTACCCACCAATCAGGGCCGGGCATGTAGGTAGCTCCTTCCTACCCACCAATCAGGGCCTGGGCCATGTAGGCAGCACCTTCCTACCCACATCAGGGCCTGGGCATGTAGGCACACCATTCCTACCCCACCCAATCAGGGACCCGGGCATGTAGGCAGCACCTTCCTACCCACCAATCAGGGCCGGGCATGTAGGCAGCACCTTCCTACCCACCAATCAGGGCCTGGGCATGTAGGCAGCACCTTCCTACCCACCAATCAGGGCCTGGGCATGTAGGCAGCACCTGGCCCTGAGTGTTGCAATATTATGTTTCAAGTGTATAAAAAAGGTGGGGAAGGAGACCCCTAGGAGACAGGGAGGGAGACCCCTATCAGACAGGGAGGGAGACCCCTATCAGACAGGGAGGGAGACCCCTAGCAGACAGGGAGGGAGACCCCTAGCGCGGAGGAGGTGACCTTCCTCTCTATTCCCCAATACATTATCTCCCCCTCCCCTTCCCAGTGCGCCGGAGGGTTAAGGTGGTGTCCTGCTCCGTTCATTCGTCCCGGGCCCCACAATGTCTGTTGGCAAATCTGCCCGCCATTATAAAACATAAGCATGAATGGAGTACAGTACCGACATATACTCATTTGAACCTCAACTCCCCGGGGGGTGAAGGTCAGCTAAGAGGTTCCATGATCTGTGCCTGCAAACATTTCCTCTATAGTGCTGTGCTCAATACACAATTATAGTGTTAGAAATATTATTACACCTTACAGGATGCCACAAACACACAACTTACCACACTATTACTTCATCATATATGAACTGGGGGAAAAAGGGAAAGAAACTATTTAATTCCCATTCATCATCGAGCATGAAATCTCCATCTAATCCCAAATTAAACAGAACACACACATTGAAACTTCCTTTGCTGGTCTGAGGGGGCTAGGTTGCCAAATCAGTCTTCAATTGTAATGTGTGAATTGTTAGTGAGTTTGCAATTAAGGGAAATAATAATTAAACACAATTCAATGGTATCAAACAGTGAGGAGTGTTTGAACAATTTGCAAGACAAAGCCAAACCCCTATTACATAAAAACTTTATTTACAAGCAGCAATATACTTTGCCCTGATTTTATATGTAAAAGTGTTGTGACCAATGTGTAAGTCTACATTTAAACTAAGCTGCGTTCGTTGTGCTCCTGATCCTATTAATCCTGTAAAAATCCGATTGTGTGCACCTAAGTTAAATGGCCAACTGTATGCTTGAGTGATATGAACATTATATTACTAGTGTAAACATTATTGTTTAGAGCTTTTAGAGCAATAGACAGTCTGATGTTTGGAACACAGCAACAGACCTGTTTGTGATACTTTGTGCTAAAGGTGCAGAGCTCAAAACAGGTGAGTCAGAGCTGTTTCAATCAGGAAGGGGATATCGATTTTCTAAATGGTTGCTTTAGCAACCAAAAAGGATGATCAGACATTGAAAAAAATAATTAAAACATAGCATTAGGAGTTAAAAAAAAAAGCGGACAATAATATCTAAACAAGAGTCTGAATGTAAAAATAATAGTAATAAATGTAGGGGTTTTCACGTTTTCTGCTTTAAGTGAGTGGAAGTTAGTGAATTGAGTAACTGTGAGCTTCCCTGCGAGCTCCCCCCTGCTTCTCACTGCATTACATAGGGATGAATGAGATTGCCCCAGTGGAGTTAGCTGAATCCAGTGTTAAACATGCAGGTTGTGCACGTATGATGGCATTTGCTCTCATGTAAGTTATAAGCAAGAACTGCAATCTAACCCTACAGCTTCTGTAATACACATACTGTAGGGGCAGTTCGTTCCCTGTCATGGAGAGGTCGTGCTGCATATTCTTAGTCTGTTTCCTGCCCTGTTTACTGTTGAGAGTTGCTTGTTCTGCATCTGTGCAGATGTCATTAAAGCTGCAGTTCAGCATATCGGCATGTGTGTTTTTTTAATAATCAGTCTGTAGTAAGAAAAAATACTTTACATTTTCCTGTTTAAAAAAAAACTTTGAAAGACCAATTTTATGTATTCAATTGTTAACAAAGCATGCTTGTTCCTATAGCAACGATTTACATTCCCAATAATTTAAGATGTCGCCAAACTTGCTGTCATAGACGTAGAACGAATGACCGGCAGCTATGCAGTTCTTTAGTAATAGAGAGTGTTCCACATAAAACTATTGAAGTAAAAAAATAAATAATAAATAAAAAAAGAACTGAACTGCAGCTTTAAGTATGTAATATGTAATATGTCATTGTATATGGGGGGAAAAGAACATTTTTTTTGTGGCTGTTGCATTTTATAAACCTTTTTTATGCCATCTGCAGGAATGTTGTTTTATGTAGTATGCCAAATATATCTGCTTGCATTTATTGCTTTTTTCTGGAAGTGTAAATATGGGCTATCATTCTTTTTCTGGGAAGTAATGCACAAAGGGTATCATGGGAACAAGCCAGTCACTTAAAAACTGAAGAGGGGCATGACTACACAACAAGGGAACAAATTGGACTTTAATAAAACACTTACGATAATTCATGTGTAGGTATCGATAATATGTAGTACATGGAATCTCTGAACAAAGACCCACCATGTCAGACGCACAACCTGCAGAGAAAACGCAACAATGTTGCTAGCAATATTTGTTATCTTCCTGACCCGTACATTATTCAGGGCCCATATTAAGACCATGTGCCATTGCAAAAAAACATCTTCAAATGTCCCCCGAAATATATAAAATTGTGAGGATCGCTGGTAAGAGTATCAGAGTAACTGACACAGAGTACTGATAGAGACACAAGCACAGATAGGAGAATACTGATAGAGACACAGAGCACAGATCAGAGAATACTGATAGAGACACAGAGCACAGATAGAGAATACTGATAGAGAAACGAGCCAGAGCACCAGGGTTAATATGTTTGCAGGAGAATTGTGCAACTTGGTCTGTGACCTTTCTCTGTGTCCCTGTTATGTTGCAGTTCTACCCACCAATCAGGGCCTGAGCATGTAGGCAGAGCCGTTCCTACCACACCAATCAGGGCCGGGCATGTAGGCAGCGCCTTCCTACCCACCAATCAGGGCCGGGCATGTAGGCAGCGCCTTCTACACACCATCAGGGCCCCCATGGGCATGTGGCAGCACCTTCCTACCCACCAATCAGGGCCTGGGCATGTAGGCAGCACCTTCCTACCCACCAATCAGCGATAGGCATGTAGGCAGCAACCTCTACACCACCAATCAGGGCTGGGCATGTAGGTAGCTCCTTCCTACCCACCAATCAGGGCCTGGGCATGTAGGCAGCACCTTCCTACCCACCAATCAGGGCCTGGGCATGTAGGCAGCACCTTCCTACCCACCAATCAGGGCCGGGCATGTAGGCCAGACCTTCCTACCCACCAATCAGCGCCTGGGCATGTAGGCAGCACCTCTACCCACCCAATCAGCGCCTGGCATGTAGGCAGCTCCTTCCTACCCACCAATCAGGGCCTGGGCATGTAGGCAGCACCTTCCTACCCACCAATCAGGGCCGGGCATGTAGGCAGCACCTTCCTACCCACCAATCAGGGCCTGGGCATGTAGGCAGCACCTTCCTACCCACCAATCAGGGCCTGGGCATGTAGGCAGCACCTGGCCCTGAGTGTTGTCAATATTAGTTTCAAGTGTATAAAAAAGGTGGGGAAGGAGACCCCTAGAGAACAGGGAGGAGACCCCTATCAGACAGGGAGGGAGACCCCTATCGACAGGGAGGGAGACCAACTATCAGACAGGGAGGGAGACCCCTAGCCAGACAGGGAGGGAGACCCCTAGCAGACAGGGAGGAGACCCCTAGCAGACAGGAGGGGACGCAATAGCAGACCGGGAGGGAGACCCCTAGCAGTACAGGAGGGAGAACCCTAGCAGACAGGGAGGGAGAACCCTAGCAGACAGGGAGGGAGAACCCTAGCAGACAGGAGGAGGAGAGCCCTAGCAGACAGGGAGGGAGACCCCTAGCAGACGGGGGGGAGACACATAGGCAGACAGGGGGGGAGACCACTAG